>JAGVSQ010000856.1:0-33724 GCA_022683975.1 Rhyacophila evoluta
AAACAAAAAGGGACCCGGGCAACGCCGGGTACTGATCAGCTAGTATATTATATAAGACAAACAACGTTGACGAGAAGGCTGTGCTGTTATCTACCCTATTGAATAATTGCCTGAGAAATCGGAAATATATTTTATTTATTCCAAATTGCAGAATTAATCTGGAAAGTGCCCGAAGACCGAACGGTGATCATTGTTGATAATTTGCTTAGATTTCAGCTTTTTTCTGATTGTATTATAGTTGCGTATGAAGACGGTGCCTTGCTGATTAGTTAGGCTGATACAAGAGCTGCAGTTGAAGCTGTATTTAGTGAAGCTCTTTCAATCATATTGGCTTGGGAAATTTTAACAAGACTATCATTCGTATCCTAAAAGATCGACATACTTCTACTCAAAGGACGTGATTATTCTTACAAAAGGTTATCATATTAAAATCGAAATATTTTGTGCAATTGTTGATATGCCTAACTATATTAATTTCAACAGTGTCACTCCACAGTCTTTTTAATTCATATCATGAATATTTTATTTTATTTTATATACTTTTTGAGGCATACCATAATGTGACAAATATGAATTACTGAAAAAATGAGAATTTTTGAAAGACTATATTATCACGTAAAATGAGCAATATATGGATGTAGTTAAGCAGAAGACATCCAAGCCACATAGTAACAAACAAAAGAATAACGCGATTGATATTTTACAGAAACAAATTAACATTTAGTATGAATTTTATAATATTAAGACTGTAATATGAAATTTAAATACTTACATGGCATATACTATATCTTTCTTGACAATTACATTATTAAGTTATGTAATAATGTTATTGATTGATGTTACATTAATAAAGTTATTGAATGCTTTGTGGGTGTTAATTTAAATACTTGGGTTTTTATTAATATTAGTTTTGAAATTGGTTATATTAAGTGTATTTTTGTTCATAAATAAAACAATATATCGATACAATGCAATACAACAATAAATACGTACATTTATTAAAAAATGTTTAAAGTGGCATTATGATAATTATTATAGCTTATAATAGGTATGATCAAAAATTTATTTTAATTGAGTAATCTTAAATTTAAACTTCAAAGCCGAAAACGTTTAAACTACATACATGAACGTTTTGTAGATATTAATTTTTGTAAATTGTTTGTATGCGGGTTAGAAAAACTGCGAATACTTCTTCTGGGCTTATATTTCTAATTGGGCGCCTTTGTCATATTAAAGTATTTGTGTTTACGAAGCATTTTATACAATAAAATGAAAAAATTGTCGCTTGAACGTCTTCTGCTTCTCTATATCCAAATAAAATTAACCATTTGACTGAAAATAACTATAAAATATTGCTGTTAATAATGGTGGCAAGGAATAATTATTTTTAAGTTTGGACTCTTTTTGAAATGTCATTCACAGAAGTTTGAATAGTACCTAGCTTGATATGTCAAGAAATATAAATATTGTTAGTAAAAAATAATTATAAATGGAATGAATTTTAGTTTGTATTCTAGAAAAACATCGTTGCAGCTAAGGAGTTAAACTAGCTAAGTGAGAAATCTAAACCAATTTCACTACTTATAACATTCAGTTCATTTTAATTATTATAATTGGTTAACATACTATAAACTTTTGTTAAAATTTCTAAAATAACTTTAAAAACATCTTAAGTAATAAACATCTTAAACTATATTGAACCGCACAAAGCCATTACTCAAATGGAATTGGCCAATTTTGTCAGTTTCAGTAATGAAGATTGATTTACAATTAAAACCTCATTTTTCAATGTACTCACTCACGGTTTCCTAATTCTTTCTTATTTAAAAGTTATTCCTATAAATATAGCTGAAGTCACAAACTTGAATATTAGCTTTTTACAGACGGAGCCATAATTAGTAAAAGTGTAGCCATTTTTTAGGAGTCATATAACTC
This sequence comes from Rhyacophila evoluta, assembly GCA_022683975.1. Taxonomy (NCBI): domain Eukaryota; kingdom Metazoa; phylum Arthropoda; class Insecta; order Trichoptera; family Rhyacophilidae; genus Rhyacophila; species Rhyacophila evoluta. Next base: position 1,936 of record JAGVSQ010000856.1, read on the forward strand.
ACGACTGAGCTAGCAGCATATAATTATAAATTTGTTTGAAGTTCCGTGACTACTTACTTACTTATTGATATCAGTTATTGGTCTCTATATTTTAATTTATAATAACAAAGATAAAAAACACTTTATATAGTTTAATTTAATATGTAAAAAGTGTAGATATTATTTAGTAACCAAATACACTATATTTATTAAATTTTGTTGAAATCAAGTTAGTATGTTAAGTCAAGGTTGAACTATCGAGCACCGCCCAATTTGATTATTTCAATATTGCAAAATTGTAACAAATAATGCTTTCCGCTTGCTACCCTAAACTCCGCCTGCTGGAAGACTACAATATATACTATTTTTAATGTATAAATTTTCATATTTCCTATGTTAAAATAATTGAACTATTATTCTGTTTATACGTCACCGTAAATGAAAAACAACAAAAAAGTAAACAAATAAAACGCGCACTATAAATTACTTCATTAGACATTTACGTATTCGTTCATGTTACTTTGGGTACAATTATAACATTCGGATTCCCATTGGGTTGAGAAATTATCTGACAACTAATTCTCGTGAAAAAGATATGTCGGTATTATATAATCTACTACTTGCTTATGTGGTAAATTGCAGGATACCAATAACATCCTCTGGGATTCTCCCCGTATTTGGGTTGAAAGGGAAGATCTTCTAAAGTCGGTACGATCAACTGTCGGACCAGTCGGTCATTGCAACTTGGTTTCTAGGAAAAATAATTTTATAGCTTTAAAAAAAATGCAAAATCTTACAGAGCGAGAAAGACTCGTCTGATCAGAGCTAGATATTAAACAGGACACAGTTAGTTTGAATAAGAATCACGCATACTTTAGTGCACACCAACCGAAATTCTGGGAAGCTGCTCCTGGGACACTTCTTGCACTTTGAAGAACGCCGCACGTTCGTTACGCTTCGGTATACGCCCGCTTGGTGAGTGATGGAGGGTGAAAACTAGTATCAATACATTCATGTCTATCAATCAGACCGACAGTACACAACTGGCTAATGGATGCCATATCTCAATCCTTATCACTAGTCTTGGATTGACAACCCCTGCCTGCATACGCACTGTTTTTGTATGAAAACGTATGTTGCTTATTACAAAAATCCAGAAATAAGGTTTGGTATTAAACTACTTTATTTCTTCAAATATAATACCCGGGCCTATATTAATTTTCACCAAGAGCACCAACTAAGGCTTTTCGGGGCAGGACTTACATGTATACGGAAAAATCTTATGATATCTATATTGGATAGATGGTATTTAGAAAAGTTGATGCCATCAACAAACGACTTGAATGCAAGTGCTTGTTTAATGTTTGTCTTGTATAGTTCCATGCCAATCGAATAACGTTATTGTTCAACAAAGAACTGAATTTATTTTTTAAACACTTTTATATTTCTCTTATGTATCATGAAAAAGATTTTATTATATAACAGTATTGCAAAATAAATTGAATTCCCATCTTTGTTTTAATAATCAATTTAATTTGTGTTCGCACTGTGTTTTAATCAACATTAATTAAATACGGTGCGAATTTTGTTATTGGCAATTGAAGTATGGAAAGCATTCTCACAATTATTGGTTCAGAATTTTCAAATAATATAATTGTATACATTGCGCTGTTTATTGTAATTTATAGCTAATAACACTTCTTATTTCCTATATATTCGACAATTCGAATATTTGATTCGTAGATTTTCTATCTCCAAAAATAAATATAATTTAACAAACATATTGAAAATATTCTCGTATTACCTTGTTACGTCAAAAATTATAGCACATATCGTGTCACAATAAGTTATGTTAGGCGTTACACTAAGAAATAAAAGACAGTATTGAGTGAATTAAGCGCCAGATGAGATGTCTGCTCTAAAAGTGGAGAATATGGATATTCACAAGGTTTTCACACCGGGAATAGAATATTTGGATTATCACAATGTCAAAACTTGTCAGAGTGTCAGCTGATTTATCAATATATTAGAGGTCCAGTTCTTAAGTTTTAAAATTTCTCAGCAACTGTGGGACTTTGCGACCTTTGATACCTCTCGGCAATTCAATAAGTTTGAGGACCAGTGTATAATCTAACTAATAATTTATTATTACAAAAAAATCTAAAATCTAAACTAAGAGATAAAAAATGTGTCCGAATGTATTATATAATATTGAGTATCAGGTGAGGTATAATTTAATTCGCCACTTAAATGAAAATAAATAGTCGTGTTACTTTGAGTACCATTATAACGTTTAATCGAAAAAGAGAGAGAGTGAACGATGCATGTTAAGAGAGACAGAAATCTTTATTCGTTTTTCAAGTTCAAAAAAAAAAACCATTTTATTTATTTATTATCTATTATTTAGTATGAGGATTTTTATTATTATAAATTATTTTCCAATACATGTATCACTCCGAAATCCTAGAATATTACTATGATTAATCACCGGATTTTGAAATCAAATGATTGATCTATTTTCTAAATTTTTATAAAACATTATATGATTTATTATTATATTTTTAATATGTAAAGATAACCATTTTATGGGTTCGTGTACAAATTTATCACTCTATGCTTTAAATATAAGCCCGAAGATAATGTCTCGCTTATTACAAAGTTTGAAATTTGTTTTGATTGCTTTTGTATAGACTGGTCTAAACATTTTACGATAAAGTTACGCGCATTATTAAATTCTAGATTAAATTTGTTCAGAATAATAATTTTATTGCTTCGCATAATACATTAATCAAGTAATGTACCATATCGCTTATGTTAAAAGAATAAATCCTGTAACACAGAACACAAGGTTTACCAAAGACGACAAAAACTATGTTTAGTAACATATTTTATTTCACTATAAAAAGTATAATTACTTTTCAAGTCCCTAATCCGCGTTCTCAGTATTCAATTTCATTGATATATTATAGTTGATCAACAAAATAATGAAAACCATAGTGAGAACATTGTTTTCAATACAGTTGATCAACTTTTTAGTGGATCAGCAAAAGTTTAGCCCTGTTAAATTGTATCGTTCGACTGATGAATCATCCGCCATTTGTTGTTGGTTGTCGCTAAATTGAAACTTGAGTTGAAACGTGTGAACTTCAGTTGACTGTTTTTAGTTTTCAGTTTCTGTTATCAGACTTCAGTTTTCTTTCAATTGGTCAAACCACACGTTCATACGATTCATAACTGCTTTTGGCGCCATATTAAAACTGAAACTGTTTGTCAGTTTCTATTGAAATGTGTGAACAAATAATGATTCGAGTCGTATTCAACGTTTGAATCATAGAAGTGGTTTAATTTTGGCGAATGAAAGTTGAATCGTGAGAACTAATGGTGGAGAGGGTTCAGAAGAAATTTTTAAAACTTTTGTACTTGCCAATTTATGGATCCGTGGCTTTATTCAACTGCTTTTATTTTGGTAAAGCTTTCTTATAGCAACTTAAAACTAAGGGAGAATATGTATGTGGCGACACATCGTTTTTTTGACTTACACGTAATCTACTTGATAACTTTACCACTCATTAATATTGGCCAGTACGTCTTTAATAACCACCTGATAAATCGAGAGCATTAGCTGTTTTTATTCCTAAATACAAATCTAATCTGCCAGTTGTCTGCCAATGCGGAGAGCAATGGTATGATGTTTAACGAAATTGCCTCAGATATTCGTATCTTCCACCTGTCTGAGAGTGAGTTTAAATGGATGCTGCTGTATACATTCTAAAAATAGGAAATGTCTAACTTACTTGGTGGAATCTCTTGCTTTTCCTTTGTGTTGTTTTAAACTTCACTATTTTTTTTTCTTCTATTTACTGTTATTATTACAATTTTGTCTTCGTTTAAAATATATTATCTTTTTAATATGTTTTAAAACACTTATATTTATGCCGTATTTTGAATGTATTCATTTTTGTAATATTTCAACATGCAAAAAAGCCATAAACTTACATCTGGTTTATAATATATTAAAATAAAATTATTAAAAAATACCTATATTATTATATTCCAAATACAATATTATACTTAAAGGATAATTTAGAGTTTTTGGTGCATGCAGTAAATACAAAAGATTTATTATAAGGGCCATGATTTTATTAATCTCGTTGCGAAGTCATAAACATCAATTAACTTGACTTGGATTATCTTGCTATCCGCCATCTTGGTTTTTGCTCTCAACCTCTTCCCTCCGACCACCCCTTTTGGAGCTTCGATGAAATTTCGTTTTGTTATTCCGGAATGGTATGATTAGGCTCGGGGCTTTGACAAAATTCGCGCATCCTTTAAATTTTACCATAGGCGCACGTAAAAAGTGAAAAAAATTATTAATGAACATAATAATATTAAAAAAATAAATATTAATGTAACTATCAGATTTTTGTTAAGTATACCATTGATAGTGTTGTAAAGCATCGATTAATCTTAGTAGTCGGTAAGTAATTTAAAACAAATATCATTTACTAAATATTGTTATTGTTTCCACGGTAGCCGTACCTGGTAGCATGCGCGTCTATGCCCGGGAATGCTAGTTGGATTCCCCATCTGTCAAAATTTAAAAAATCCAAACATGTAGGACTGGATGCCGTTGAGCAATTGGATGACAAACAATTCTCGTGAAAAATAATCTGTCAAGACGTCTTCACATTGCAGAGATTCATATGTTCATGCAATTATTTGATCTATTTTTTATGTATACCGTCTTTCCCCGAAAATAAGAGCTACCATGATTTAAAAGGATAGTTTTAATATAAGAGGTACCCCAAAAATAATACCTGGTGAAAAATACAATATACGCTCTGTTATTATAGTACTGTATGTAAAGTATATATTGTTGTGCTATTATATAAATAAGAAAAAAGATTACTTAAGCATGGATTTCTAGAATTGTTTCATTTCACATGAGAACATAAGAGTTGTCCTTATTGGAAAATATACGCCTTACCCCTAAAATACGCCCTAGTGATTTTGTGGGTGCAAAATTAATATAAGACCTGGTCTTATATTCGATAAAACACGGTATTTTATACACACATTATTCCTATATGCAAAATCTTTTTACGTATATTAAATAAGATTACGTTTATATTAAATGAAACTGGCTCAGTATTAAAATATGAATGGATACTATTACAAATTTTGTTTTAATTTAATCTTATTTATTTATTCAAATTATTTATTGTCATCATTTTTAATTTTATTTATTTCTTAGTATCTGAAATTTTATTGACGCTTAGATTTGATTATAATGGTTTAATCAAGAATTGTATTTATTTTTGAAAAATGCAACATCAAATATATATTTTTATTTGTGATGGGGCTTTATTTTTAATATTTTTAGACCATTTGTTTATATATTTGCGTACAATGTTTAGTTATCTTCTGATTGTATGACAAATACGAATCTATTTCACCATGGTATCTTGATATATTATATAAACTAGCTATGGATTTCATGATAAGAGAATATATAATTTTTTTTTTAAAATATTGTCTGGTTTATAAGATTTGTTTTTTCAGATATATTTTTTACCAGAAAAAGATATTTTTTTAGAAAAAATTCTCAACACGAAAACACTTTTTGTCTGGCGAATAGATATAGAGTTTCAGTCAATCACACGTGGAATCTGTCATGCTTACCGTTCGTGCCCATCGTTTTCCGCAATAGCAAGTAGAAAATATGATGAGTATAACGATATAAACATACGGATTTATATATTGGACAGATCCACCGGATGAATTCGCAACTGAATAGGCTCATTAAGAATCGAAAACGCTCTTCAAGATTGGTTTGCAAGCTTCATACTTAAGAATGCGCTATGCAGATATGACAAAACGAAGCAAACGAAGACCAAAATGATGTTTTGCAGTAGATACAGTATTATATATCAAATATACATTGAGATTGTCTCCCCGGTTAGCGTAGTTGGTAGAGTGCACGCCTAGAAATCCGGGGAATGCGGGTTCAATTCCCCATCTGGTAGGATTTAAAAAATCTGAAAATGCAGGACTGGTGGATGCTCATTGGGTTGAGTAATTGCCTGACAAACGATTCTCGTGAAAAATGATCTGACGTCTTCACATTACGGATATCCATATACTCCACTTTGGGATTTAATAAAAAAAACAAAACATTGAGACTATCACTTAATTACCAGCGGACTGGTCGCCATAGTAGAATATTGGTAAACATGCGAGTTTTGGTAACAGAAGACATGGGCTTAAAACCTGCTATTGCATGAGGATTTTCAATGTTTGAATACAAAGATCTAGATGCCTAATAAGTCGAGTGTTTTTCCGATAACCAATCTTTTGAAAAATCTGTACTTTCAAGATAATTTCACATAATGGAGACAAACATAATCCACATTCAGAGTGGATATGCTTAAAACATATCCTAGTTGACTTTTAGTCGTGTTGAAAATTGAGTCCACGGGTATATATAACGTAAGGCAAATTTTCTCGTAAATGTACGATGAACATAAAAACACTATTTTAAATTAAACTCCATATGTTGGTAATCACTGAAGAAACCAACTTCGAGCCATCGTTGCATTCACTTCATCTGACCGTTGACACGCGTAAAAAAAGTTATTAGGCTTTTTTTTTTCAAATTGAAATTTATATTTTTATTTATTAATTTTGACATTCTACGCCACTGGATCAGCGCCGTGAGACTATGTGCGTATTTAAATATTATACAATAGGTAGGCTTATGATATTATAGCCAAGCCGATTGTCACAAAGAACGAAATATCACGAATGGTTTCATTTTCCTCTAAGTGTGTCGATTTAATTTGAATGCCGACTGACGAAGAATATAACAAAATATGTTTTTAAATATAAATTTAATAAGACAATTGAAGAATCATTTATCTATCAAAAGATTTATTTGATTTGAAACATCATCGGGATCTTCTCATTAGTGTTTTCGTAACCATTTCTGAATGCGAAATATGTTGATATTTACAAGTTTTAAAGTTATATTGACATATTGTTTATCATAATTAACTCTTGGTTGACAGCGAATCGATCAATCCATTATGCAACCAGAACAGATTTTTAAAATTGTGGAGATGGAGTGGAACAGGTGGTAGCTTTCCAACTCGATCACCGATGTAATGCCTATCTCAAGCTATGAATGCTGCTGTTAAGCTCATGTTAAAATGAAATAACTTATAAAACCATGAGAATTGATTTTGTAATATACCAATTAAACATATCTATATTGAAAAGCGTCTACCAAATATGCTCATCCACTCATTCTGTCTTTGCATCCGGTTGTAATTATGCGTATTTTAACTCATTCGACGGAAATATCACGTAAATAAAACCAATTGTTAAAGATTTGTTGCAATGCACTTTAGTATTATGGAGTCAATAAGCTTTAATGCGACTCTCTTTTAGACAATTAGAGTATTATCTGTATAAATGTTGGTTCAATTAAAAGAATTTATCATTATCAATTTTGATAGCACAAAACTTGTCTAGCACAAAGTTCTTGCAAATCTATTCAGCTTTCAATAAAAAATGTGGCATATTTTGATAAAAACAAAAACTACGTGCCATGATTAATTCGAGACTTTTTGTACATTTAAAAAGATGTTTTACATTCGTTACACTTGAATCTAGTTGAGTACATTCAGTTTGTAGAGTTAACTTCCCCCATTATCTTATAAACATAATGTTTAAAAATTCAATAAAAGTAAACGCTTTGAGAAAGAAAAATCTAATTCTAAAAAAATCTACTGAATAAGTTATATAGGATATTGTATTCCAGAAGTTTGTAAAATAACATTAATCTAAGTCGTGCTAATTCAGGTAGAAGATATCGGTATTCGAGGGAAATTAAATTTAAACATAACCATTGCTCTCTGTATCGGCATAACTCACTTCAGACAGATCATCTCTGCAGGTTGAAATTTAAATTAACTGCTTGCGGGTTTTTAGGGAGTCATCCAAAAAATATAACACATTAGATAGACTAGATTGATGAATTCTCATTTACATCACGCAAAAGTCCAAACGTTAAAAACATGTATAGTTGGATAGGATGAGTACTAAGGTGTGACTTAGACGTGGTGTTTTATTACCTTGATCATGAGCTTGAGTAAGTTGTACCGCTGGAAGACGTTCCTCTGGGCTTTGCTGTCGCCGTAACGAGCCATCAGGTTGACGAGGGCCTTCTTGGCCGTGTCGTAAGAGTCGTCCAGTCTCACGCGGACTGCGCGCAGACGTTCATTCGTCTCGATTACCTCTTCCTTACTCTGGCCACCTGGTATAAAATATTATTTCATGTCATTGGACAGCGTAACTTATTTAAATAATTCTTAGTAAAGAAGTTCCCCAAGAAAGAACTCATAGAATGAATACGATGCAGAATACCTATAGTAATGGTAATCCTCTTTAATGTCTTTTACCGATTAGTCAAGTATTTAAATAGGTAATAAAAGTTTATTTAAATTGGCAAAAGAGCACCATTTCCTGCTTGGTATACTCACTGACCCCCGCTAATCAGAGTGTCTAGTTTGTATTTTTGTTTATTGTAACTATACGTAATAAGGGGTATATTTACAAAATGAACTTATTCCACCATGCCAAAGTTTAAAGTAGAAGATGTAGACAAGTATTTTTTGGACAGATATTGAGATATAAAGATTTAGTAGTATTGAAAAAATTAAAAACATGCCATATGATTATTTTATACAGAAAAGCTTATTCAAAATTTTCTGTTTTAAATTTTGACATAGTAGAATAAGTTGGCTTTGGAAATACACCCTTTATATACATACGTTATATTAATTACACAAACTATTTTACTTGCTTCTCTTTTCTTATTATTATACAATTAACTAATTATTATATTATAGCAAATATAAACAACAAATAATCGAACGCACACAACTAAGTTGATTTATTGTGCATCGTATTTATTCGGATGGGGTCGAATTATTTCGGATATCATTAGAAAATATATAATATGAGAGAGGATGAACGACGCAGTAGAGGGAGACAAAGTTTTTATTCGTTTTTTCAAGGTCATGAAATTTTTGGAAAAAATATGGATGAATTTTTTCATATATGGAAAGGTGAATTAATAAGATCCTATACTTACTTGAAGTGCCTTCATCCTTTACGTCCTGGACGATGCGTCTAACGCTCTGAGTGAATTTCCCCACCAGATTTGTGCTAGCTGAAACGAATAGAAAATCATACAATTAGTTTTACTAAAAAAAAAAAATAGGACACAGAAATGACTTTTCAGTTGTATTGTATCTGAGAGCATTTACGTGGAAATAATAAAATATAAAAGTTATTTGTAGCTAGAGAAAATTGCAATGAACTATCTCCTTTTCAATACGATGTTTCAGAAAAAGCTTCATCATATGTTTTTTCATATGAAGTAAATAGGTATATAAAAAAACAATGATAATAATTTATTCTTTCTTTGATCATATGCGTTATTTATGTGAAACGATTGTAATCTAACACATCGTGCCTTCAAAACTTCCTGTCACTCTAAAATAACCTACGTAAAAAAAGCAGTGTTTGGTTTTGGTCTTGTAGAATGTCAAAAACCTTCTGGTCGGATGAAGATTAGTTCAGATATTGAAACACACATTGCTGTATGTTTTTTCGCTTAATATGAACTTACTGGGTATGTTTTTTAATTTCTGAGTTCCTTATGAAACCAAACCACATTCCATACGGATTCCGATGTAAGCATCTATTTTTGAGGTTGAGTGTATACTTTTTCTACGGATAAAGTCAATTTCTTCACCAATTATGTATACAGTCTTGTATATTTAGATTTATATTTTTGAAATAGTGCAGCTGTCGGACTCAATCCCGTAACCTCAACGCTCCCGCAACGTTCCAAGATACACATACAACATCTCGGCTATCCGAGAAAGGAGACACGTTTATAACACTATGTTTTATATACCACATAATAACAGGTGTAAAGGCGTAGCAGATAGTAGAAAGAAAAGCGAGCAGATAATAATTCAGCCTGTGGCCATTTTTTTTTTCAAAAGCCTCATTTATAAATAAGAGATTTAAATTGATACGTTTGACCGATAAGATTTCTATTAAGTAAATGCCGACCCCATCAATAACGGCGCTTGACACTAATCCCTTCAATACGGCCGTTTTTCCTGCGCGAATTTCCCAGTCCAGTCTCAGGGACTCCTTTCAAATTGCGTTTGTATCCGCTCAGAGTAAAGACATAAAAATAATTCTTTTCTATAGGGATCAAAGGAAAATAATGAGGAAGAAAATAAAGCCGAGCTACAGATCTGACAACGCAGCGAAATATTTTCTTCGAGATATAACGGTAGACCAACATGCTATGGATTATTGATAGGGTGACTACTGACTTATAATAAAAATCTACAAACGTTATATCAATAATAATTGTATGTTTGAAAATAGCTAATTTATCTACTACGACATCCGCCACATCTTCACATTTCAAGCGCAAGCCGTGGCGAAATGCTCTGCAAGAAATTCCACCAGCCTCTTAGAGAAATCATTCAAAGACCATGGCTGAGCTTTTTGTAAACTATACTAATGCACCACAGTGATTTATTATATTAATATATGCGTAACCAAATATTGACCATAGTAAAACATCTGTATTTTGTTTCCAATATTCTTATAATTACACTAGATTATTTTTTCATTCAGATTGCCATGGATGCATCGATAGAAACCTGGCAGGGTAAGTGGGACGCGTCGACTAAAAGCAGGCATACATACATACATGTTTTTTTCCTAATATTAATTGGTGCATGGAGAAAATCAAGCTGACTCCAGACCACTTCAGTAGCCGATTTATTACAGGCCACGGTGGTTTTGCCGCTAAGCTGTCTCAGTTTGGCCTTGTCAAACAACCAACATGTCCTTGTGGCTGTCCAGAACAGGATGCTTATCACATTCTGTGGGAATATCCATGAATGTGTACGGAGCGGGAAGAGTTACTCAAGTCGGTCCGACCAGCTGTCGGACTCATCAGGCCATCCGACTTGGTTGTCACAAGGACGAATTTCTTTGTTTTTAAAAAGTTTGTGGCGTCATACGGCGAGCGTTCACATAAATTGCTTGACCAAATAAGTCTCAATTTTTTTCAATTAGTTTTTTTTTCATTCTATTTCTTTTAACCTCAGCAGACTTACGTGCATGGTAACTTAAGCCTTGGGTAATTTATATTTACTCCCGGGACATTCTCGTCGAATAAAGCAGATCGCTTTTCAATATCAGAGCTCCTGGATACGCCTGATTAAGACTAGGTGATTATTTTTTATTTCAGTGATTTTTAAGTGTCCGTGGTACATTCTCATAACTGTAGCCATTTTTTGTTTTCCTATTTTATTTTATTTAAACCAACATACGGTAACATTTCTTGAGAATGTGGTATACGCCTACAAGAGAGCCAATTAAAAGCAATAGACCATGGTCATAGTGCGTTGAATTATGCGTGTAAAAAAATACTCTTTTGATGATGTGTATAGTAAGTACGTGACGTTAATTGAAACCTTCTTTCTATATGTATAATACCTCTATTTTCTACAAAAAAACAATCAATGTGCCCAACCCTCGATAGTGCGTAGTTCTCCAAATTGACGCAATTAATCCAATGGCGTCATTGAGTATGACATTTTAATTATTTAACAGTAAATCCCACAGCTAATTCCCAATTATAAACTATATTTAGAAACTATCCCAAACATAAAACTTCTGTATATCTGTTGTAATGTTACCTATGTTGGATTAGTTTTAGGGATGCTCTGTATTTTTCTGTAATGTTAATATGTGTCAGTTTTATTCTTATGACCTTACTTCATCTCTCCAAACCAAAAAAGAAGCCATCTCCTCATTTCGATGATTTTCAGCATTTAAAAGAGAAGACTACAGGTAAGATATTTATTAACGTGTTTGTAAGGGATAAAAAAAATATATTTGAAATTAGACCAAAGACGAAGGCTTTATCCAAGCCGTCAAATTTTAGCTGTTTTGATATTATTTATGGTAAATATATTTTTGGTCTCCCCGGTAGCGTAGTTGGTACCATGCTCGCCTAGCGATCCGGGGACTAGAGGTACGATTCCCCATTTTAAAAATCCGAAAATGCAGAACTGGCTGCCCAGTGGTTTGAGTAATTGTCTGACAAAGCAATTCTCGTGAGTTCCAATCTGTCAAGACGTCTTCACATTGCGGAGATCCATATACTCCTCTTTCGGAGTAAATATATTCACACTGTGTAGATCCATGTGCTCCATTTTGGGAGTGCACATGATATAAAAAAAATGCTAAATTTATGTGTGGCGATTGCCGCCTTGGTAGCCGAGTTAGTGAATGGACATGCTTTGATACTAAAGATCACTCATTCGCGTCTCATAGCTTTATAAATCTTTATTTGATAGGAATCATTAGAAAAAACAATCTGTTATGATTGGTTAATATATTTTACAGATACGTATGGTTCATGTCATATTTGGAGAAGAATTGGTATAAAAATAAAACGTTATATTAAAAAAATTCAAGGAGTGTTTATTTATTAACCAAAGGAAAAAGGAAAATCCTCCATTTTATATAAAAAAGCGATGTACGAGACACTAAATTCATTAAATAACTCAACAAAAAGCGAAGTCGCAAACCATGTCGATGAAACAGAAGTCTTACCAGTAGAGCAAAATGTCTGGGGACCCTAATCAAAATGTACGACAAGACATCTGGAACAAAGACTGTCTCTACATCAGGTACATAATATATACCCAGCTATATACAGGAATGTATATTATATGCCATATGCTGTGAAAGTATGGACTATACACCGAGGCACGTCTGCCTGCGTTACTCGGGAAATGCGGTCGCAATAAACCTACTTGATGGAATAGTGGAAAGAGGAAAACAGAGACATCTAGTTTTTAAACCTGTTGACTCACTCGTAGGCCTTAATTTAAACGAATGGGACTGTCTTAATGCGTGCTTTAGAGAGGTGATACTCGTATAGAATAACATTATACTGATACCATAGAACAGTGTGCTATCTTTTTTTGACGTGGATATATCTAAATTGGTACCTTAAATATTCTAAAACTCGAGTCACGAAATCGGTACCAGATTGTTTTGTAAAAGTATTCACGACAAAATCACTCAATCGAAGCAAGTTTTATAATATTAAATAGATAAATTATAGAAGTTGATTAATCTGTCCAGCAAATCAAATTATTTCATTGATTTTTTACACACTTTTAATCGAAAATATTTAATATCGCGAAAAAAAAACTCGACTAGGTTAACTAGACTAAGACAAAACCAAGATTTTTATAAGGCTTATGTCGGAACACTCGACCTCTAGGCAGTTCCCAAAGGAGATAAGCAGACGGCATCCATAGGGGTAGGTGAGGTTAGGTTAGGTTAGGTTAGGGTAGGTTAGGTTAGGTTAGGTGTAGCGAATTGAAGAAAGAAAGAGCTTTGGATAGAAATGTTTGCAGGAAGTTGTACATTGAATTGTATTATCGTTTGTTCACAATAGTTTTATAAAATATTTTTTATTTGAAAAAATCTTGATAAATATATAATTAGATATATATTTTTAGACCTCTCGGCGGCCTAAAAGCGAGTGCGCGCTGGAAGTTGCGGGTTTCAATTCCACAAATATTAATGAATGAATAAAACTCAAATATGCTATAATGGATACTAGATAAGTTTTGCTATAGTCTGACAATTAATTCTCTCAAGTGAAGTCGTCACATTGCAGAGATCTACTTATTTCATTTTCGCAGTGAATATATTTACACTATGGAAATTTATTCTTCACTTTCCGAACGGAAGAAAACGTAAATAAAAATAATTACGATCGATCTTTATTTATACGCAAACGATACTATCGCTTAGAATACAAACCGTCCATTAAAAACGCTTTGATGACTGTCTAATATATTTTTGAAATTCAGTAAGAACAAAAAGCCTCCATCTCAAGGCTATAAGAAATCTGAAATTTATAGCTTTTACTAGAGTTGGACCATTATAAATGGAAAACAATAACCCACCAATTTTCCACGTCTTCCTTAGGCCAGGATACAAGTACGCATCTGCGATAAATTGTTGAACACGGACGTCTTCGGTAATCGAAATATTCCACGGGTTAAGCAAACACTCAATATTAATGGGAAACGTACCCATGGGCACACTTTTAACTTTTACAATTCTCACCTTTTCCGATTGGAAAGATTGATCGCTGTAATTTACTATGTATTTTTATCGGAAAATCAACACACGTTTCCGGAACTATTAATATATTATACATCAATTAAAATAACAGTTTAGTTGTCACTAGACTAAATAGACTGGAAACAGGAATGGCTGATTCATTTTACTTGGTTGTGATAATAAGTAATGTATTACATACGGGTTAATTAATATTTTCAGTCATTTCATATTTTCAATTTCATCAATCATCAGGAATAACCAAATTAATCATCAAATTGAGAAACTTTTAACTCTCACTGCCCTCTGATGGATAGTGAGTGACCAGAACTTATATTTTAATTTATTTCTCCAAATTTACATCATTTAAGGTTTCCATAATTTCCTCATAAAACCAATATGATTTCATAGATGTCATTACGAAATAAAAACATTTATCAACAACAACAGAAATAATTATTTTTTATTAAATTTAGAAACGAAATGTGCATCTGGATTGGATGGTTTTGGTATATGTGTTATGCAACGTCGATCACTAGTTAGAATGATGTCATTACGCTTCGGAGGGGAAGAGAGGAAGTATATGATTAATATCTAGGGTAGAATGTCGCCTTTTCGTTTCCGCCGTATTTTTTTTATTTATTGCAATTATTTAATAATACTAATGTTTTAATACATAGTGGAACGATTTTTATAGTTAGTTACAATAATTGATATAGCAGATTATGATATAATTTTGAATTTTAAATATAATGTTTTAAATGGATACTTAGGTTCCAGCACCACAGCTTTTGGTACAGTAAAGCGCGAGTTAATATACATTAATAACAACAATTGAGATATGTATGTCCATCGGCGTGAAATTTATAGAGCTTTATTAGAGCAGTAGTAGAAATAGTTAAAGGTGCTTTTACCTAGCAATTGACTCTGGAGTATGATTGTAGTGATAAAAAGTTAAGTAATATAATAAACAAGTTAATTTATTTTATTGATAGTTATTTCTAACTATCAACATCAAGATAAATTAGATTAACACAATGGTTTATATTTTTGTTTAGGACAAAACTGTGCAAACAGTTATTGATTCAGTAATACAGTAATATAAGCACGAAAGCACACATTAACTTACGTATCCTACTAAAGCTCTAATTGAGACACGTAAAATCCTTTCATTACAGATTCACCAAGTAGAGTGCATTTTGTGTATAAATTAGAACTGAAATTCACCGAGGACATTAGAAAAATACTTTGGATTAGAGGGCTACATTTTCCGGTTATATTTTATACCCGGAAAACGCGAAGCTTAAAATTACATTCTCAGCAATCCTGGGAATATTATTGTAGAGAGTAGAAAAGTAAAAAAACGTTAGAAATTTAGAATGCTTAAAAGGAAGTTATTTAAGAAGAGCAAACAAATGAGAAATTAATATCAAAAATAACATTCAATGAGCTGAATTGGGCGAAAAAAAAACAGGGAATTCTTAATAATGTTCATTAATTCACATTAAAAGAGCATTACAAAACTGAGTGAAGCATATTTTTTTCTTTGTTATTCCTGGGAAACGGGAATTGAAAAATTACGGGAATCCCCGGGAATAACCCACCTCTTTGGATATTGCCTTCGACGTATTACATATCACAGATGGAACAATATTTAATTAAACTGAAGTAATTTTTAGTAACATGACAAGAAAGTCTTTTTTAAAAAATGAGCGATGTTGACAGGGCTAAATTAGTCAGAATAGGAATCACGCACACTATAGTGTAAATCAATAAATGCCTTGGAAAGCTGTTCCTAGGGTACTTTTAGAACTATAAAAAACGTCTTACGCTAGATACACCACGGTATATGTGACTTGTTGAACGGAGGAGGAAAAATCTAGAATAATAAATCTAACGAATTGAACGCTTTTCTTTATATAAACTACTGACAAAGTACATTTAAGTTGTCACTGTATTAAGTTCAAGTAAGTTTTCATAATATTCTTACTTGTTCGCCCGTTCATAATGCTGTATCATCATTTTCCAATGATATTGGACGCTGGCGTCGATTTTGCCGCTTCAGCGACGCGTCGTTAATGCAGGGTTGTGCAAAATAACTTTGCGGAGATTATTCCGTCACAGTAAGCACGCCGGTAGAGTTAGTTTTTCGCGTTCATATAAAATATTTTTATTATTTTTATAAAAAAACTTATTAAAAAAAATATCGGAATACAAAATTAAAGCCAAAATCGTGTAAATATACAGATGCATACAAGTCGTCTAACATCAATAAATGTAATAAAAAGCAAGGTTTTTGATGAATCTTGTTGCTAAGTTGTAAATATTCGGTCCAAATTTCAGAGATACATTTATAATTACTAGTTTTTTAAAATGTAAAAATGCGAATATTAAGTTTAAGGTTAAGTTTCATCTAAAAAAGAAATTAGAAAACGGACAAAGAACAAAAAAATCTGCGTTACATCAAAAGAAAAAAAATCGTGCAACTTTAAAAATGGCTTGTACAGGGAGTGCGAATGCTTTGAAAAAGCCTAAATTCTATCCATTTCTTCTTTACTAAAAGTTAAAGTTACTAAAATTCTTACACCATGGAAGAACTATCCATATAATATATTTGATGGAATTATTGATATGTTATCGATAGAGGGTATGTGTTCTTCGTATAAATAGACATGATTTGTGTATGCAGGCTTTTAAAATGCGTTCCCTGATCAAATTCATTGCCTAGCCATAGTATATTTTAGGTAAATTAAATGGTATGTTTTTGCCATGTCGTCTCCGAAAATACAGTATATGCAGGGCCAAGCCGTATTGTTGTTGAAATTGTACACTGCACAAGGGCGCCTGAATAGAATGGGCGCATTTTCATAAAATAAATGAAAAAAATCGGCAGTATTTCCTACGTTAAATATATTTGCATAATTACATCAAGTATACGGGTAGTATAAAAACATAAGATAGATTAAAAAAATACGTAGGCAAGATCTAGAAACTTAAAAACGTGCAAGTTATAGATCGGTGAAAATTTGTACGGTTCAAAAAACTTTTTGCGCAAGAGCGCTTTCTACCCACAGCGCGGCTCTGAGTATATGGATCTCTACAGTATGAATATGTTTTATCTGAGCCGGTTATCTGCAAATTATTTAACTCATTGTGAATCCAGTACTACGTCTTTGATTAAAAAAAAGCCTTAGCAGCTGCAGGGGTTGAGTCCGAAACTTTAGACCTTAAAAACTTAGCTCTAAGACACGGAGGGTATATAGATGATGTAAACGACATAAATTAATGTGTCGGTAATTGATGTTCCTGGAGATGTAGAAGCTACAAATGTTTCAAATGAAAAAGTGGTTTAAAATGATTTCTGAACGCAGGATTCAAGCAGGTGTTCTTTGTTTCTGAATAACTTATAGCTTTGGGCGTTTGCCCCTTGTATCACGAAGCAGCCGCCGCAAGCAGTCTGATATGTAGAAGCGAAAAAGACATTGCGGCCATTGTCAGTGCCGCACCGCAAATGAGGCCACACCCTAATGCAGTGCGCCTCGCTATATATTATGTGACACGCATGACTGTGATATAATGCTCGGTTGATTTGGATTAATGCGAGCCGCAGTTCAATTTATCACTACATACCACCGGGAAAACCAGCGGCCATTAATGATGCCATGATAAACACGTTACTTGTATTTTAATCCACGATCGAAATCGCTCGTAAACATTGTCACTTACAAATGCTAATAAATAACGTATAAAAATATTACTTACTATACCTATGCAACTGTAACTATTATGATATTAATATATATGCTACGTAATAAATGTTATATTTTGGTTTAAACTTTATTTTTGAGTTGTGTTGAGCAATTGTCGGACAGGCAATTCTCGTAAAAATAATCTGTCAAAAGTATGACTCATATTCCGGATATCCATATAATTCAATCAACTGTGTAGATCCATACGATCAATATACGTATATAAGCTACGCTAAAATATGCTACATATATTTTGTTATACCATGTTCGCTTCTAAAGTGGAGTATATTGATTAACGCAGTGTGATGATATCCACTCCGGAAGTGAAGTTTACGGATCTCCGTAATGTGTAGACGTCTTGACAGATTATTTTTCACGTTGTTGATATGTTTTCACGTTTCAATTGGTTGTCAGATAATTGCTCATTATCGTAATATCGTAAGCTCAGTCCTGCATTTTGGGTTTCTAGAAAATTCGACAGATGTGGGAATCGAATACGCATACCCCCGATTGATAAGCGCGCATGCTTACCTCTACGCTACCGGGGAGAAAAAATATTAGATTAACTATACTGAATCTATTAAATAGTCTAATTAATAAAGTCCTCCTCACGCTACGTCGTCAAATCACGACGTACGTATGCTTCATCTAACTAAGCAAATATATTACTTTTCAATTGTGGTTTATTGTTTATACTTTTAAAATATGAGACGAAATTATTTTCATCGCGATAAATTATGATATTTTCTTTTTTCAAAAGCACGATATGTTACGATAACGCAAAACCCGATAGTCGAAAAAAGTTCAAGTTTCTCAATGCCTGAAACTTTTAATCCGATTTCAATCTCGAAAGCTTTTTTGCTCACAGCGTTTTTTATCAGGCTTTCAGTGAACGGAAGCTTTTAATTTAAAACTAACGTATGGTAATGAATAATAGCCGATGGAACCCTTTACCGTTCATAACACGTATCGTTAAATATTAAACTACTGTTGTTAATAATGTTATGAATAACTTATGACAATTAACGGATTTCAGAAAGTAATTTATTGTATATTTATTCTATTACAATAAAGGGCCATTTTAGAATATAATTATTGTTACTACGGAATCATACTGTTATTTAGATTGATTTGAAAAAAAAAATATTCAGCAGAGAAACTACAAGACAAAAAAGACTGACAATTAATATTTTTTTTTATTTTGAAAGTAGTTTATTTTAAAATAATGGTATCAACCATTAAATTAAATTTAGCAAATTCTTCAATTAAGGATGTATAGAGAGTGGCAGCCAATGTAAATCCAATGGAAATGAATGAAAGATTTCTAAGCTTTGTTTAGCTTATTGAACTTCTTAAGTAGTGTTTTATTTGTTTTAATTTAGAAACACTTATTTCACTACTAGCTTCAGAAACAACGAGCTTTAGTAAAATTCTCAAAGCTTCAACAGTTTTCGGTTACAAAGTAATTTAAGATAAGTATGCTACCCCATTACGGTGTCGCCTGATGTGATCGCCCCTCTGTTTCATATAACAGTATGGCCCTGCTCGAGGTGACTCCAGTATTCAGTAGCTACGCTGATTACATTATCTAAATATTAATATATTATAATATTACAGTATTATGAAATACATTTGGCTTGAAGAATAGATCAGGTTGAGATTCTCTGGTAGCATTCGCAGCACTGTCGGCGATTGCTTGCTAGAAAATATATATTTGCCACGGCGAGGTAAACGTCTAATTATGTGCGAAGGTATAAAGAGTATACTTTCTACTTTTTAATAGTGAATTATGTAAATATTTTAACCGCACTCAGCCTACATATTAAAAAATGCTTTGAATTTTGAAAACTCTAAAAGCTTTTTCAAATAAGGTAAATAAAGTAATGAAGGCAGTCTTACAAACAAACACGTCTAGATAGGCAGCAAACAGGACCACATTTTGTAGGTAACTTTACATTGAATTATCTTTAAAACGCTTTAAAAACGTTAAAATTACCGTAAATTGTAATTAATTTAACGTATAGACGCGCCATTGTTCGTTAAGCTCGTTGCGATTTTAATTCTGCTCAATACCAGTGGCGACGCGTGACCCACCCATTATGCAAGAAAATGCAATTAGAGGCTTTTTCCGGACCCCACAGCCAGACAGCGCAGTGGCGGCGTGAATACAAATCAAACTAAGTTTTATCGCAAACCAATAAATTAAGGAATGCTCGCAGACGAATTTGCGCTGTGTATTTTTTTTTATATTTGCACAATGGTTTACATGCAGTGCTGTCATTTTGAGAAATAGTGAAATTAATGGCTTTAATAATACATTTCGAAATTAAATTTATACATTGCAATGAAACAAAATCTTTATGAACTATTATAATGAAAAGAATATTACTTTTTACTATTATATTTATTTTTAAACAAAATAAATTTTTAGTTTTAAGCTTAGAGCTAATTTCTCTCTGCTCTCTAAGTTCAACTGATGACCCCTTCTCAATGTTTAGTATACGGAAGCTATTGAAGAAATCAATAACACTAGTGGTGACATAAGCCACAGGTGAAACAGGAAATTTGATTATTTTACTACGCAGACTATTTTTTTATCCATTTCGCTTAATCCCCGGTAGCTGGGTAGTCGTAACGCCTACTTTGATGATGTAAATTATAGGTTCGAATTCCTCAGCTGCATAACGATTTAAATAGCTGTAGGACTAAAAGCCCAGTGAATTAAATGATTTACCAACAACAAATTTATTCTAAAAAAGACCTGTCAAATAAGGCTAATACAATGGTGTTCCATATGCTCCACTTGCAGTGGATATGGAAAAAATACTTTCATGGTATTATATTTTTTACTATTTTCGCTCCGAAAGAGGAGGATTTGGATCTACAGAGCATGAAGATGTCCGCTCCAAAATGGTATATATTGATATCCGCAATGTGAAGGCATGACTCGAAAGATTATTTTTCACGAGAATTGGTTGTAAGATAATTACTGAACTCAAAAGGCATAGAACCCGCATTCTTCGGACACAAGACTCATATATAATACTATCGGGGAGTAATACTTTGAATATACAATTTAATAATCTCCCCGGTGGCGTAGTTAGTAGCGTGCGCGCTTAGCGATCCGGGGAATACGGGTTCGAATCCCCATCTGTCGGATTTTAAAAATCCGAAAAATGCCGGACTGGATGCCCATTGTGTTGAGTAATTGTCTGACAAACAATTCACGTGAAAAATAATCTGTCAAGACGTCTTTACATTACGGAGATCCATATACTACTCTTTCGGAGTGGATATTTTCACACTGTGTAGATCCGTATGCTCCATGTTGAGAGCTAACATGGTAAACAAAAAAATCATCGTTGTCTT
This sequence comes from Rhyacophila evoluta, assembly GCA_022683975.1. NCBI lineage: Eukaryota > Metazoa > Arthropoda > Insecta > Trichoptera > Rhyacophilidae > Rhyacophila > Rhyacophila evoluta. The sequence continues at coordinate 23,289 of JAGVSQ010000856.1, forward strand.
ATACCGTGGCGGCTCTTGACAGTGACTCGCGTGAAGGTTTTTTTTTATTTTGGATCTTGAACGGAACAAATACATTCAATACATTTACGTTATGTTTGAAGTCACATTAAATAAAGCTTACATGCGAGAATTCACGTCAGACTAAAGTAATATGCAAAATTATTTTATGTTGATTATTCCTACTAGAAAGGTATTTACTGTACAGTTAGTGGAAATGTTTAAATAATCAAATATATACTTCTAGGCTAATCAAATAACTTCCAATCCGTAGAAACTTTCATAAAGTTTCATCATTTCAATCATGTGTTTCTCATAAATGCTACCTATCTGGAGCTAATTTAGTAAGCAACCCTTTTAACGAGGGTCTCTCAAAGCGGGGTTGCCATAACCCCCTAAAGGTTGTTTTTAACGAGAGATATACAGTTTGAAATTAAATTTGATACAATAATTTTAAGTTAGCAGTTTACTTGAGTGGCACTACAAGATTATACGACAAAAGTAATCCAATTACAACTAAAAATACTTATAAACATAACTATCTTGAAGTACATATTTAATAACTATAATAATATTTATTTATTTTATTTGAAAACTTGAAACTATTCCAAATTATTAGCTTTAAGTATTCACGATATAATAACAAAAAATGAGTTAAAGTTATTTTAAATCATGTTTAAAAAAAACATATCAACCATGGAAAGGAAAAAGGACGTAACCCACATGGAAAAAATTTCAAAAGGTCCACAAAAATATTTATTTTATAATATCGAGCCAAAGTCAAAATATATATAGCCACAAAATAAGTGCACGAAGACTAAAACTGGTGTTTTATTTACTCAAATCGATATTAATTTAATAAGTGATTTAAGAAAAAACAGTAAAATTGATTGGGTGGAAGGCCCTTTTCCTGATCGTAAATTTGACAGGACAACCTTTTTTCTAACTTTAAAACTTAAATTTAAACAAAAATTTGTCAGTTTCAGCTTAAATTCTTTTTATAGAATGTGTATTAATCTGTTAAAACTTTGACTATCCAATAAAACCTATTTAAAAAAACTGAGGGTTACGTCCTTTTTTTGCACAGTAAATATTGTAAGAGTAACGGCGAATGAAATTAAAAATAAAGAGACAGTTACAAAACAATAAAGGAAAGAAAGAAAGAGTCTACCCAGTTAGACAGATCCTGTTATAAAAATGTATACGACATCATACATATAAGGTCATTCTCACTAAGGTGGAAGATATCAATAGCTGAGGTAATCTCGGTAAACATTACCATTGACACTCGCATTGGCATGACTATCGGTAGCTTAGTTCTTCACTTAGGAATATTATACAACTACTTGAAAGACTATTATTTTTTTATGTATCTAAATTGGAGCATATGGATCTTATTCAAATAGGTATGGAGGTATGATATTTTATCACTCCAAGAATACATGGAAAACCAGATTGTCGATTTGATGAAATGATTATTAGCCTATTCTATTGATCTATCTATTGGGTATCTTGTTCTGCGTCTTTAGATTGTTAAAAACAAACCTTAACCTGTGAATTTGAATCCATGGTATTCGGTTCGAATAGTACGTATAAATTACCTCTCGACCGTTAACGAGATCACGTTTATTACACCACGATATATGCCTACATAAATACAGAGGTGTGCAGATAGTGGAGGACATAGCGAATGGATACTAGTTTGGTCGGTAGCCATTTGTGTCTTTTAAGGCCTTATATAAATAATATAAATAGGTTTTTAATTAATCCTCAATAACGTTTGACTAATAAGATTTCTAATGAGTATATGGTGACGCCATCAATAAAATCTCCCAGCTGTGGGAATTGACCCTGCAACCTCCAGCTACAAAGCGCGTACGATAACCTTTCTAAATACCGCAATAATTATAATTAACAATACAAAGGTATCTCGTGAAATGAGGATGTCATAAATTTTTTCAGAGAAACTTTCCCTCATGCACTGGACAATCAATTCCCAGGAATTTATTTTGTATTCAATAATATGATCAGTATTATATATATACAAACACGTAATTAATGTAGATATTATTATGTTTTAAATATGGACGAGTTAATTAAAATTTTGATTTTGATGGAATTTAATACGAAATGCAGACATTATTTAGGAATATGTGAAAAGATTGGTGAAGGTTTAAGACTGGTGTATGGTATGAACGTGAAAAAATGGTATTTAAAAATATCATATTATATTCGTTCACTGCTGATAGCGAGCTTTTTAAGGTTATACTTAAGTGGCAACTATAACTTAACAACCGATTTAATTATTCATTATAGTATGGAGTGGACATGCAAGAATATTGCAAGCAAAGTCTTATTGCAAAAGCCGGCTTAAAAATATGGATGAAAGTTCAACATATTTTAATCAGAGTATTTTTGATAAATCATGTATGTAAAAAAATAGATATACGTTTTTAGGGCTGCGCCAAACATGCAGACTAACAGAGAAGTTTGTATAATGGTGACATAGTGATAGCATTAGTTGTATGGAAGAAGTACTGTACTATATACGAGCTGGACGAATACAATATCGAAAGTTTTAAGCTTTTATCTACTAGTCGTTTTCAATTGAACGGGTGTGCATTTGGTATAACGCGCAGAGTTATGTGCAGTGCGACCGAGATTTAAAGTTTGCCTTTAGAGGCGTCGGCCATTCAGCTTTTACAAAACGAACTTTGAAAGCTCTCGTAAACCAATGGTCCTTTGTGCAATTTTGTACACATATAATTAAACAGAAAATTGTTCCATAAATCACAGCTTCCACACCAATATAAACTACTAATTTCAGCAGTGAAAATTTAAAAAAGTTTTCTTATGAAGAATTTTTGTTATTAATCCACCCTGGATTAAATCTTTATGTTCTATGATGATTTTCAATATCCTAAGAATCCCAATAAGTAAAACTAGTATTTATAATAATCATACGTAGTATTGTCTCCCGGGTAGCCTAAAGGATACCGTGTGCACTCCTAAGACGGAATAGAGATGCAGGACTAAATGTGCAATAGGTTAAGTTATTGGCTGACAACCAATTATGGTGAAAAAACCTGTCAAAATAAGTCTTGAAAATGCGGTCATAAATATATTTCATATCTGGTGTGTTGAGATCAATATGTTTCACTTTTGTAGCGAAGCGAACTGCCTTTGTTATAATTGTGCGTTTATCATATTATATTCAATGTTAGAAAAAGTTAGATGTAAAGACGTTAGCATTTTGGACATCTGTCATGTCTTTTTTTTTTATTTTATTATCTTTTTTAGGCCACATGAAAATATCTAATTTTAAAGATAAACAAATATAGAAAATGTCATAAAAACGGTACGGTTTTCACTAAAATCGAAGAAATGATTTTTTTTATCAAGTACATGATCAAAATTAAATGGTGATTTTTTTTAGTATTTAAAAAAAAATTCGGCTCTTGCCGCCATTTGCCCAGATCTGATGTACAACGATTTGCCATTGTTTAGCATTTAAAAGGTTAAGAAAGCACGTACAATTTGATACAGTTACGTGACTAAAATCCAAAACCACTCGTCCCTTTACCATAATTGTTTTTTTATTAAGTTATAAATTCACAGTGTACGCAGAGAAAGAGCATGAAATCATATTTTTTATATTGCGTTTATATAAAATGCGTTTTAGTGTAAATCGTCGTTCTTATCAATGTACTGCTGGGAGAATACACGTGTGCCATTTTTAATCAAAGTAAACTGATTCATTATCTTGTTTTATTCGTATACCATATTCAAGAACTTTTTAATACTAAAACTTATTTTTTTATATTTATAATATATTAGTCTAGAGACTTAATGGATTACAATGTAAACAAAAATTGCCATGGTTAAATTTAATACAGCTTTCGTGTTGCAATCAGTCTTATAATATAATACTGAAATTTTATACAGAGCTTTTTTATATGAGCGCGGTCAGCTCGAAATTAGAATTTCCATTATATTTTTTCATCTATACTATAAAACAGAAATATGTACGTCACAAAAAATTCTCCCAAACAGTATATAGCACAGAACAGTGGGGTAAAATATTTACATGTATCTTCGCTGCTATTTCAATCAGTTCTGTCAATTGTTTTACTTTTAACTTATAACGTCATCACTGATGATCAACAGGACATTAATATTGTATGCAGACAATTATTTAGATACATTTGAAACTACAGAATGAATAAAATTATTTTAAACTAAAAATGAATTTGAATCTATCCCACTCAAAGCCAGATAATAAAACTAGTAAATTGTAAGCTTCAATAGCTCAAAACTATTAATTTTGACAGTATTTTATTGTGTGGCTACATCTCGGCGCTATCGGATTGGTTTGACGAATATCCACGGTACGCGGCTTGAAAAACAAATCTTGCTTTAATTAATAAGATGGTTTCTGTTTTCAAAGCTTAGAATACGATTGTTTTGGGTCTTTAATGGGTGCCACTTTTCGCAACTGTATAGCAGCACTGATAGAATGCATGCATTGAACAGGTGGTATTTAGTTTTTACCTTGTATGGCTTGTATAATATATATATATAAATCGGTATATACATTATAATATGATACTTTACGATTGCTTACAGATTTCAGATTGCAATGGTTGATGAAAGCTGCATTAAAACTTTCATAAAGCTGTCTGATGCAGCTTTAGACTCAAGCGCAGTTTGAAATGTGCCAATCTAAACTTGGAAGTACTCCGATGACATACATGATTTTCCAATCACCTCCTCTAATAGCTGCTTGTTCTACGATTGCCAAGTTTAACGAAACTTATGCTCTATCACTTAAATGTTATCTATCCTTCACACTAACTGAGTGTCTCAGTGAAAGTGAGCAGATATTAATATTGTTTTATAAATTTCTAGAACAAAAACTATCCAACTCTCTCGGCATGCTCTTCTCTATTCACTTTTATTTTTATATGATTCGTTATTTTTTAATATCATAGTATTTGTAGAATAATTATTATTTTAGTTTGTTATTATTTTATACGCTTTGTTTTGAATGCCTAGAATGTATGATTTGTAATCAATAAAAGAAATAAATAAATAATGAACACACACAGAAGGACACGTATTTTGTTAATTTTTTTTAGTTATAGGAAATATTTCATTTCAAATTCATTTTTGACTAAAATTTAAAAGCAACACTGCTATGCACTTCGTTACCGGAGGTTTTGGATTCAACTCTTGAATCTGCATAGAAATTAAATAAAGATAGACTGCACTTTATGCCCGATGAGTAAAGTAAATGTATTTATTAATTTGAAGTCCTTAAATAATGAAAAATCAAAAATGAAAGGTACATAAAAGACAATTGTATTTAACAGGGGTACCCAAAGCGTCAGCCGCCTGTCTGATACGTTGAAACAAGAATTAATTTGTTCGGTTTCATAAGCAACAGCACAATTTTTTCCGTGATTTGCTTACAAAATTGTATCCATTTTGTTTACCTTTGATAAAAATTACTTCATTATGGTTTTCCCCCCCCCCCATAAGAGATTGGTTGAAATGTAAATTCGAAAGAACCATCGCGCCTCTAGCGGTACTGAATATGATCAATATAATGATAAGATAACTATGTTGAAATGAGATTGTTAGAAGATTTAAAGATATTTAAAACAATGGAGGTAAACCATCTTTCCCGTATGACAGATGATCATTTGTCAGCATGTTTACGAACAAGTGTAAGTGGCTATGAACCAAATTATGATAAACTTGCTGAATATATACAATGTCTTGTTTTCAGTGCGCCATCTGATATTACATACACAGTTAATATTTACTAATTATAAGGCTAGTAATAAGCATATTGCTTGCGTTAATAAAACTAACATAAAAGATATTTTTTTTATATTTACGTACTATTTTTATGTTTGTGTGAAGTCATCATTAATTGATTTTATTAAAATAACTTAAATTCGGTATTATATAGGTTTATTTTCAATTAAGAAATATTTTTGGCTTTAAATTGGTTGTTTTAAACCATGTTTGCTCCCAAAGTGGACCATATGGATCTACGCAGTGTGAAAATATCCACCCTTAAAGTTGAGTATATGCATTTCCGCATTTTGAAGACGTCTTGACAGATTATTTTTCACGAAAACTCTTTATCAGACAATTACTCAAACCAATGAGCATCCATCGAGTCCTGCATTTTCGGACTTTTAAAAATCCGACAGATGGGAAATGGAGCCCGCATTCCCCGGATTGCTAGGCGCTCATGATAACAACCATGCTACTGGGGGCTAAATTACTACTTTAGTAGATTAGTGACTGCCGCTAAATATTTCAAAATCAGGTCGCCCGTAGTGGTTAAAACTTTAGCCACCCATGGTATATAGCAATCCAAAAATAGCAATTCTTCAGTTATGATATCATTGCATTCATTGAGCGATATACATTTAAAATTCTAATGTCTCTCTTTAATAAATACTGATGTGATATAAATCCTTGAATATAATGATACAATTTATTCTATGCATCGCGTTATCCTAGATAATATCACAAAGCAATTAAAGTATCTATTTGTTCCTAAGTAATTTTCTATGTAACTAATTGTAATGCACGCATTTATTCCCATTACGTTACATTTGCATTAAAAATGCACAAAACAATAGAAGCGAACTCATTAAATCGAGTGAACACACCTGTAATGGGTATTTTAAAACACACACGCTTGTTTATCGATATTAAGTAAGTGCACTCTCACACCGTTGTAACAGGCAATATTAATAAAGCAATTTATTATATACAATGAATATTTGGATGTTAACAAATGTCTTTTTTGTATATTTTAAATGTATATAGATTAAAATTTCCGATGAGTGACATTGTTTTGATTGATTAAATTTATATTTTCAAAACTTAAGAAGAAGGGATGGTAAAACATAAAATTATTTTTAATTCATAAACATATGTTAAACACATTCATATGTATCTTTGTTTAAGACCTATTTCATCAGTCAGCACCATCGGATTATTTGTAAATGACTGTATATACACATATAGCATTCAATTATATATATATATAATAAATAATAATAAGTATATTTATTAAAATCATGCATATGCAAATAAAAATTATCGTTCTAATATCGACAAGCAATCTATTTTATTTGACTGGAATGTCCCGGGAGTAAATATATATTTCACAAGACTTATGTTGCCACACATTCAAGTATACTGAGATTAAAATATATAGAATAAAAAATGGTCCTTATTTGGACAAGCGATTACGTGAAAAAATCATCACGCTCGCTGTATGACGCCGAAAGCTTTTTAAAAGCAATGAAATTCGTCCATGTGGCAATCAAGGCGGTTGGACCGATTTGAGAAACTCTTCTCGTTCCGTATACATTTTCGGACATTCCCTCACAATATTATTAGAATTCTGTTTTGTACAGCCACAGGAAGACTTTACAAGACTGTATGTCGTGACTGTCTAAAACATTAAGCGGCTGGTTGACATCCAATACTCTTAAAACAAAATGTAGAAATGTGGGGTAATTTTGCTATGGGAAGTGGCGTTTTTGATTTAGGCCTTCTCATATACTTTCTCGTACGTTATTATTGTTTAAAAATACATGCAAATTACTGAACGTATTTTACGCAAAAAAACGCTGTGGCAAGATATTGGTGACAATAGTTTGTGTACGACTTGTCAAATGTAAATTACATGACAATAATCATCATGAGAGACAAAATGAATAATGTCACTTCTGCAATTAAACGAATATGCGTTGATGTCATTTGGCATAAAAGCACGCCTAGATCGTTTCACTAGTGACATCAGCTTTATGGGCAGTTATCCTTGCCTACGAATGACGAATTCCCTCTCGCGAGACCTCCCAGGGCTTAATTTATATCGTTCAAAAGTAAGTGTCCATTTTTATGGCAAAAAAAGCTTTGTACTCTATCTACAACAACCGGAAATAAGCAATCTTCACAACAGGCAACTTTTAAGTAAAGCTATTTAAACATTGAATTTTTTTACTATTTCTATTTATTTAATATAAAGAAAAAATCGAACGTATTGCTTCATTATCTATTTATATTTTTCCTATTTTTCTTAGTGAGTTAAAATAAATAAAAATAACTTTTTGAAAATAGCTCTAATTAATACATTTTAGTAATGTCGCATTTATTACATTTTCTGTACATACAACACTTTATGATAGTTTTTCTTGTGTGTGTTTACCCTAAACACACCAAAGCTTTATCGACGTTAAATTATACACGACTGTATTGGATAGATATAAGACATATATTCTTACCTCAGTTAGTATAAGTTTATTGTACAGATGAATTCGAAATATTGTAGATTAAAATTAAATATTGTAAAGCACTACAATAGATAACATAGTTCCTAAAAATTCAAGACAATAATTTGGTCTATATGAAATAACGTTGAATCTGTAGAGAGAGCCTTCAAAAAAAGCTATACTGAATTAAATGGTAAATGTTAATTGTGTTATCGTAACGAAAAAAGCTTTATTAAAAAAAGCGATGCCAATAATATTTCAATTTTAAAAGCTCCGTAAAAAATCGCTAAACTTTCTCGTGAGTTCAAACGTATTTAACGAGGCAAAACCCTTTAACTGCGAACGCTTGCGTTGTTTTAAGCCGCAGTAAAAGAGTTATTGAACAATTTTCTTTTAATTACAACAAAACGTGATGGTATAATGGGTGCCTAGTTACGCAAAAATAAAATAATAATTGTGGTACACTTAGCCCTATTTTGGCACGCGATTTCGTTTTTTTTAATTCTCCCCGGAAGCTTTCCACAGATGTATGAAAAAAGTAAAAAAGCTCAAGATATATTAAATAAAATTATACATTATATTAAAGAGGTTAATTTAATATAATGCTCATTGTATATTAAATAATGATTTTTCAAGACATGTTTTTAGTTTGAGAAAATCTAAATAATCCACCAAACTTCCACTTTCTTAGCAAATATGGTATAAAAATCTAATAATTTGAATAATTATACAAAGTTTGATTTATATAATTTATTCAGTTTTATTGGCCCGTCTCCATGATTATAAGGGACTAATAGCTATTTTATTTACGGAGAGATACATTTAATACGAAGTTGGCAATCAATGTAACATTTTGATTGTAAATCAGTACTTACTACTAAAGTTACAATTATCTACTTTTATAAATAGCATTTAGTGCACTGAAATAAACTTTAGTAAAACATTGCATGCTTTTATCTCTGTGGTCGATTGTAAATCATTCACGTTTTGACGCCGGAGTCGTGAATTTAAATCCCGATGTTATATATAGATTTTTAAATTAGGGATTTGTGGAACTTAACACCTGTTCAATTGAGCGATTGATTGATAAATAATAGTAATACCGATCTGTCATATCTACTATGTCTATTTATTCAGATAGTTTTTGATATTACGAAAATCTGTACCAATTTTGACTTCAGTAGTTGTGGTTATATTAAAGTTTCAATTTTTTTAAAGCCTTCGTTCACAATCGACAGAATTCGATTTAAAGAAGGGAGGGACTTGCTCATGGAAGTCAAGTCATGACAATGTAATGATGATTATGAGTCTGGTAAAAACTTGTGGAAAATTTATATTTATTGTTTCCTTCTGCGTCTGGCTCGTGATTGCAATAACCTTAGTAACAAAGCAACCTGTTGGGAAATAGCACGCCCTGATAAAACCCCGATTTGCAAGTTTGATTGCTTTTGACTCCAGCCTGCGTTTACATTTAACTCCCCTCCCTGAAAGGGTTACAACGTTTCAGAAAATTGCAAAACGTTTTTCCAGTAACACACTTGTGGAAATGAACAAAAAACTGGGTGAAAATGGGATTCATATTTGCTTACGGAAATTTACATTAAGCTTACTTTATTTTCTTTTTTACTAGCGGGCTTCTATATTTAAAAAAGAAAATTTTAGAGATAATAAAAAATGTTTAGTTTGCATTTTATAATTTTGAACGTGCATTTAATATAATGTTGCATAAAGGCCTCGCTAATATCTCTTACTTGTTTACTTTCTGCATAATTCTAAGGAAGAAAATAAATGTTGATTTGATTATTAATTCAAACAATTATATATTGGTTAAAAATTTTCAGTGAATTTTAAAACTGGAAATAAATTTCGATATCAACTGCATTATCGACTGTAACTATACCAACACTTATTAGTAAATATATCCCCATATGTGTCATAATACAAAACTTATCACCAAAAAAGCACTTCGAGCATTTTCTCATATAAATCCTTGGTTGAAAATTTTGTATTTATTTATTTTTGAACATCATAATGCTTTAGTCTAAAAAAGTTTCCTTATGATATATTTATATATTTTATTATACCATGTTCGCTCCTAACTTGGAGCATATGGATCTACACAGTGTGAAGATA
>JAGVSQ010000857.1:4180-33724 GCA_022683975.1 Rhyacophila evoluta
AAAATGAAACAGAAAAATCAGGCAAAACGTCACTGCCACGATTACAGCCTAGGATTAAAAAATATATCATTCATGACATCATTGTCGCTTCATGATTTTAATAGATTAAAAAATACAATAAATGTAGTGAAAATTATAATAGTACAGTTAGCATTACATTTGTATTATGGGATTGCAGAGTAGGAGTTCATATAAGACCAATATATGTCACAATTATATTTGTAGTTTCCATCTTTCTTTTAATAATTCTCTTAATTTTGATTTTGAAGTTTGACTTTATATGAACTATATAGACGAATTTGTTTTGTTTAAAGAATAAGGAATTAATAGTTATTTTAAAAATTAAGAAATAGAAAACCAATGTCTTATAGACATAACTCGTAACATAACATCAATAACTTTTAATGTTTGAAGGGTATTTCGTTCATCGGTAGAAATGATGTTTGTTCAATCAATAAGTCTAATATGAAATTAGGTCAACTATATTAAAGGCAATCATAAAGGCAAGGACACGACCGGCGACCTGCGGAAAAAGTATATTTAAAGGCCAATAGTCTTCTATTAGTATTTAATTTATTTAGGCAATTTGTAATTATAGACATAAGCTTTTTGATATTTGATTACATATTTTTGAAGCATGGCAAATATTATAATTTCGCTGAGAAAATATTACCGTAAGTGCTTTTATCTGATAATTATTTTTATATTTATTAATATGTAAAAGTGTCATTGGACTCTATTATGAAAGTCAGATATTACATTTAGGTTGTCTCCGTAAATGTGAAGTGCAATCAAGAAATATATTTGGCTGAAAGTGCTTGATGAAAATAAATTTTAAAGTAATTGCTTGGTTTGAGTATAAAATATATTGCTTGAACTACGAGTTGACCCAACTTTTTAAGTGCAATCGAACATAACATTAAATCCAAACTGTCAACCAACTGCTACGCAGTAAATGCTGAATTCTTTTAAAATTATGTTGAAGCTTTTAGATCAGTGAAAATTGTATTACTAAGTCAAATGTAATATGTAGCTATTAAAACTAAAATGAAATTTAAGTGTGCTAAGTTTTGTTTATTATTATTTCAGAATAGTATAATATTGAACAATTTTAATTTAAGGTGTTAGTGATTCAAATGCGGGTGATGTCAACGACAGCCAGTCATTTGATGGTTTTTCCGATGGTTATGTGAACAACGATGAGCACACGAAGAAACATAACCACGATGAGACAGAAATATCGAGACTCTTTGGTACAAAACAGTTGCAAGTCCATAAATGCTTAAAATGCAATAGAGAGGTGAGAAATCTTATGTTTTATAGATTTTTTTGAAATAATTGGGTAAAGTGGCATCCGTTGCCTTTTGAGGGTTGTTAGTGAGAATTAAGTGCGCTAATAGTCCCATTTCTAATCCATTACTGTTCTGTTATATTTATATATATTTATTATATTTTTAGGAACACAAAGAATCAATCGTATTACTGTGCAATCTGCAATACCCCAATAAGACACCTGTTGAGCCTGTCAATTTTACAGATGTCCTCAAGAGTTCTTTGTGCCCGAGAAAAACCACTCCTGCTTGGTAAGATTGTCACAAAACTCCTGACATACTTAGAGCTTAGCTATTTGGATAATTAGTCACAGTAATAATAATTTAATTTATATGCTAATATTTTTCATTGTTTAAATCTACAGGTGCGAAAGGTGTAGTAAATTCAGTCCAACATTGCAATGTTGTTCAGTCACGCAGCTCCCTCATTTGTTGGCAGTGAACTGTGGTTTGACACTGCCGGCTGATAAGGAGTTCTGGCAAAAACAGATGGATTTTGTGAGTATTCAAAATCAATGATTAGACTTAGTTGTATATTATGCATATATCTTTTGCATAGTCAACAGAAAACTGTGCTATTACATTATTGTAATTGAATCGTTATTCCACTTTCAGTAAGACTTGCAATGTAGATTATTGTAATAATTTTCTCCATCGACCTATTGGATTCAAAACAATAACAATTAAAAAGTGGGAGTTCATCCTTTTGGCCATCAGTTTCAATGGCAGTGACTGCTTTGATGATTTCCAATGTTTAAGAGAATGATTTATTTATAAAAACCATCTATCATTGACTCACATACTCATATAATATGTTGACATTGTTTAATTTGTTCACAAACAGTGTAAATTTTAAGATGTATTTATTGTAGTGTGACAATGAATTGTTAAAGTAATAATTATTGTAATCTTTTGTTTTCAGACTGTTTCTGCAGCTTTAGGTCATCCTGTATCATATGAAAATAATTCAGGTACCTCTTCAACAGCTCCATTGAGCAATAGACCTTGCAGATATGGAACGAACTGCTCGCGGCCTGGATGCAGATTTAAACATCCTGATGAGTAAGTCTGTCTACATAATCAATTTAATAAAAGAATGTAATAAATTTGTAACATTATTATTTCTTTGGATAGCTAAGATAAAACTTAATGAAAATGATAATTGTACGAAGGAAGCGTCATCAATCCATTATTTTATTTATTTAAAAAATAATTTTCTATCATTAATTTCAGTGTATCAAGAAACAGAGTTCAAGCCTCTCCTTCACCAACTTCTATCCCCTTATCGAATTCAAATTCCCCTGCTCCTTCCACCAGCGCCCCAGGGGTGCTCCACCACTTGTATGGGCAATATCCTTGGCTGCCCTACGATATCGTTGCACGGCTGTCCTCTACCGGACAACTAACTATTGATAAGACAGATGCTAATGGACTCAATTCTAAGGTCAGGAAAATTAACTTGATTATCACAGTTTTTATCCAGATGATACCAAAACCGATATCAGAGAGTCAATCTGGAATTTGTTTTAACTAAAGTAATTTCAGTGGACTACACATCTGGATCTGGTCGGCTAAATTGTAGAATAAGAGATTAACACATTATCCGGTAGAATTCTTCATGTTTGTAAAAAGTAGAAAGACAATGCTGGTAGACCGCAGCTGAACAGATTGCAAAGAAATCTATAAGTTCCTATTGTAAACAATTGGTGAAGTGAGGTGTAGAGAGGGCTAAAGGAGTTTGAGATGTCAAGACTCACCATCGGCTGTAACATTAATATGATAATGAAAATCATTTATATCATGAAAAAAATATTTTTGATTAATTTTTTATATAATTGTCTATATAAGTATTATCAAATAGTTTATATCATAAATATAATCATTCAGGTGTACAAGTATTATTAATGCTTTAATTCACAGGGAGACATATCAAATCAATACACCAAGACTAAAAGTTCAAGTCCTCCTTCAGAGAATGGCTCAATGAGTAGCGAATATTCAGAGAACAATCACAACTCTCACGAGTGGAAAGTGCAGGAAACTAGACGGCAGTACTCGCTCAGTGCGGTAGTGTGTTATGTAGACGATGTCCAAAAGAATATCGTCTCGCTCATCAAAATGAATGGGGATGAAATTCCTACTAGAGTACCTCAGAATGGCCAGCCACAGTGGTATCTCTTTAACGACTTCTGGTATGCTGTATTATTATGTATTTTTTAATTTCCTTTTTTCTTGCATGAATGTCTAAATGTGTGTTAAAGTCTTTTATATATAATATTTTACTCATTATTAACCCATGTTCAATAATATTTTTTGTTGTTTTGTTCTATTGTGAATATTTCAAACTTATATTTTATAACGCTCAAAATTAATTTAACGGAACAAAAATAAAAAGAATCGAATTCATTCTATCATTGTTAGTAAACTGACATTACTCTTGCTGCTAGGAATTCATCTCTAATAGAGAGGATAACATTGAAAGCTATGATAGTAATCTTCCTGAAACATTTTTTTATGGTATATGAAACACCATATATATACAATATAATTAATTTTGTTTTAAATAATATCTAACGAATTTTGTTGTAATATGAATAAAAAATAGTTATAGATTTTAATTCTGTTGTATTTTTTAGTGTGTCACCAATATCAGCTGCAGAAGTGTGCTGGTTTAACTTTGAGTGGAAATCCCCTTGTGTTCTCTTTTATCGGAGTGTGATGGCGGCCTCCCATTGGTCAAGCACTCCCTCCGCTTCTTCCTTCCTTGGACGGAGACTGTCAGCGGGTCATGTATTTGGCGATGACACTCACTCGATAGCTCCTACTGCTAATTTTACACCGCTAACTCCTCATGAATTTCCCAAAAGAGGTATTAATTTTTTGTCTTTGTAACATTTCCACTATAACTTAAATATTGTACAAAATATGATAAACCCATTTTCTCCAAACATGGAAACCATCCAATAATAATTGAGTAATATGCAAATGTGAGTTTAATTTTTTTATATTTTTATATAATTTGACAAATCAACGTTAATTCTTTTCTAATCTGGAAATGATATACGTTTAAGAACACTGATATAAATGCAAAATGTCATGCATAAGTTAATTTCAATAGGTGAGCTTGTTGGTATGGATGCTGAGTTTGTGACGCTGAATCAGGAAGAAGCAGAGTTGAGAAGCGACGGTCGACTTTCTACAATTAGGCCAAGCCATCTTGCGGTCGCTCGCATCACATGTGTTAGAGGGTATGTTTGATTGCTTTCAACTACTAATTACTTCTTCCATGATCATTTTTATTCATCACCGGTAGTTGTGGTTTCTTCTATTTGGAAAAATACAACTCTCAAAAGATCTTGATTTTAAGTTATATTACTGAAGTTTGCAATGTGTTTTTTTTGAAAATTTTCAGGCAAGGTCCATTGGAAGGAACACCATTTATAGATGATTATATTTCTACTCAAGAACAGGTAATTTACACATTACAGAATTTCATTTCTTCCAGCATCCACTTGCTCCATGTCAAAATCAGACGCGTCTTGAAGTTCTGATATTGAAAAGTAATCTATCTTATTTTGTGGGAACGTTCTGGGAGTTGATATATTTTAGAATACTAATTTCCTAATACTTGCCTTGTCACATTCTTAAGTCAAAAAATAATCTTCACATTCAGTATCCTGTTGTGGACACATATGGACATATTGTCCACTTTAGAAGTTAACGAGTGATCCAATCTTAGAATCAAGAATTAAACTATATGATGTGGTGCATTTATCTGTGTTATTTTTTGCAGGTTGTGGATTATCTAACAAAGTTTTCAGGGATAAATCCCGGAGACCTAGATGCAAATTTCAGTTCGAAGCATTTGACTACATTAAAGAGCACTTATCAAAAACTAAGATGTCTTGTTGATACAGGGGTGTTGTTTGTCGGTCACGGACTGAATAATGATTTTAGGTAATTGGTTTTATTCTCTCCTATTTTTGTAAGAAGACTCTTTAAAAAAAATTACTTGTGTACATGCGCACAACAGTCAAACACCACACGCGGGAACTGTTAAGCACACAGTTCCATATAAAGATTTTTGTATCTTTTTCATAAACTGGGAGACGACTACTGACATTAAGCTTAAGGATTATATATTTTACAGGTGTAAAGAAAGAATTAAAGAAAAAAAGACTCATTATATTAAATGTTATCGATAATTTCAAGTGGAAATAGGAGGTACTGCAGTTCCATGGTGCTCATTATGCAAGCTGCCACTGCTAGAAGTTTTCAGAGGATCCTGTATTGTGCAAAATATGCTGGTAGTAGACTGGATATTGCTGAGATTCATAAAATTTACAACGAAAATTGTATTGTCTTTAAAATTTATGCCGTTTGATTTTAGGGTAATAAATTTGGTTGTGCCCCCGGAACAGATCATCGACACAGTCCAGCTCTTCCACTTGCCCCATCACAGAATGGTATCTTTAAAATTCTTGGCGTGGCATCTATTGGGTGAGAAAAAAAAAACATTTCAATGTTACACATGCATGAGTTTTTGCGTAAGGACAATTAAACACAGTTATTGTCCTGTTTTCAGATATTAAAATTCAGTCAGAGACTCACGATTCAACAGAGGATGCCCGGACAGCTTTGCAGCTGTACCGACGATATTTGGAGTTAGAAGTGGAAGGCACTGTTAATCAAGTACTCGCTACCCTTTACGAGACTGGAAAGATTATGCAATGGAAGGTACCTGAGGATTGAACACACTATTTACAACATTCTTAAACAAGAGAATGATATATTCATTTTGTACAGCAGTAAGTACCAATTTATCTTATAGTTCTATTAAATGGGATGCTAGATTTGTAATTTTGATATTCCTTTTCATTTGTTTCTCCCGTGATGTTTTAGTATAATAATAAATCATTGAAAGTTGGTTTATGGTGGATTTGCGTCAAAAAAGTTTTTGGTCAGATTATTTTCTATTTTATTGACCATATAAAATACACAAAATGATATCATTTGTGATCACACAATCTTGCTTATCGATTTCGGTTTGGTATTTGACAATTTACATTCAGAGTTTAATTAATAATTGCATAACAGAATTTGAAAGCATGACCTCTATTGCCAAATTATTCACTAGCCATCAATGCAATATGGATGTTAACTTGTCGGTCTGTGAAAAATTTAAGTTTGACATTTTCAATAAATACAAGTAGTCCTCGACGATGAAAAATTTAAAAAAACATTTGAAGTATTTCTCAAAATTGTTTTATTGAATAACGGAACACCTATGACTACTTTTTTGAACGTCTGGATTCATTAGATGTTATTAATCATCTTTCCTTCCCTATGATGTAAACTGAGTTGATATTTTGCATTTAATTATGTAATTGTCTCTGGAAATATACTTATTTTAGGTATTTCTCCACAATACATTTATTTATTGAAAGAGTAAGTTACAATACGTAAGTATTTATCAGACGCAACAAAAACAGATAGTTTGTCAAAGAACCAGGCATAACTTTGCCAAAGTGTATATGAACTTCAAGAATTGTAAATATGCCTTATCTGCAAAATACCTGTATATATATCCCATAGAATAGAGAAAAAAATTATTTATTTTCAATTAATTTATTCGCTATATCTGGGTTTGACTGCAATGTATTATTGAGAATGATATTGCCTTCAGAATGAGAAATAAAATATTCTGTGTTGTTCTTTGTTTCAGGACTGCCTATTGAAGCCCAAATAATCTATTTTTGAAGAGTTTATAATAAGTATGGCTAATCTGGTGGACTCAATAGAATTTATTGTTTTGTTGATCAAAACGATAACGTAATATGTATATTTCAGATATTTTCCTGTGGAAATGAAGACAATTTATTGCCAGCGCACATAATTTATTGTTATTCTATGTATTAAATCAATGCAACATTTTAGTACATTGTAATCATGATAATGTTATTTTTAGGTTATAATTCAGAACTCCAGAGCGCTCATTATGCAAGGAAAAATATTTTCATACCGTCGATGATTTCTTGTTTCAGTAAAACTAAACCGTTTTAATAGAGTGAATATATTTTAAATAATCGGATGATATTATTTTTAAACTCTTCAAATATGAACAATTTAAATATATTTCTCTGTAGCGAATTTTTGGCTCATTCATTCTGGATGTATTGTGGGAGGTTATAAAAAGAAATTTTATTTCCTAGTTTCACATTCCAATAAGCGAATTTTCATAATCATATTAAGAATAGCATTCTGATCGAAGAGAAATATTAATTGTTAAATGAATGTTCACACAGATACACTGTGATAATATGTAGGTATGCATAATATTCATATAAACTGATTTTGCTCCATATAATTTATGTAGAAGAAATATGTTATTACTATTTGGCGGGAGAATTTGAAAATCAACATTCTTTATTTGATTACTTTTGATGTTTCACGTCAATATTTGGTAGAATGATTGTTTTTATTATTTAGTTTTAGATTTGAACAACTGTTATACTTTTATCATAAATAGTTCTATTTTATAAACTGATTTTTTTCAAGAAATTTAGGCTCTTTACCCATTGCTATAAGCAATAATTTTTTTTTTTGTTTTACTTGTGCAGTAGCCTGATTCATGTCAATTGTTTTGTCTGTTTCAAAGCAGTCATTGAGCTATTATTTTTTTGATAAAGCACAGATTGACTTTAGTAAAAATTTATTACTGCTTGACACTCGTTGACAGCTTAACTGAACTATTTTCCGTTGGCAATGTAATTTTGAATTAGTTGTAACTATCAGTGAGTATTATTACAGTTATAGCGGGTAACAAATAACATAAATTAAAGAACTACTAGGTACGATTTGATCACAATTCGGGTGAGAAGTATGTTTTGAGTAGAAAAAAAAGTTCACTCGTGTTATATTTCTAACTATCCCCGTACTCCATTTCTGGTCCATATACTCCGTTTCTGGGGCGTATAATACTGGAAGACTGATTTTCAACGAAAGCCTTTTGAATCACAACATAATGTGTAGAAATTTTGGTAAATAAATTTGAATAAAAAATAATATATATTCTGAATCGCCGTGTAAAAATTTTTAAAAATAATTTTCGTGTACAAATTTTAATAGTGTATTGTCATCCTAGAAAAATAAAAATAATAGGACATCTTTACATTTTTAATATTGCAGTATGTGTTCTTTACCCTTAAAATAAAAAAAAATGTAAAAACGATGATTTAGAATTATATAATGAATACTAGTTTTGTATTTGTAAAGAAAGATTCGTAAGATACTGAAAAGAGGTATTAACAAATTCTGGAAATGCTCAAATAAATTTTATATTTATTCTATCTTATTTGTGAGGCAAAGAATGTCTTGTCGAACATACCCGACAATAGAGATTCTTCAACCGAAATAAATATTTCGTAATGTAAGTGATCTATTATTATAATCAAATGCTGGTTTTCAAATTCTCCTGCAGTTTTTATTTTGGGTTATTGAAATCCTTATAAATTGAAATTACTTTGAAAGTTGTACTACATACCTATATTTTGTGATACCAAGTGAAAATCTGTCCTTTGATATAATTATCCTCTCTACATTGTCCGATATTGATTATTTTTCATCACTATCTTATTAATATACTTAAGATTTTTAAGAAAATCATTCCAGTGTTCATAAAAAAAAATTAGAAAAATTCGACTAAGAGCTGGATGGGCTTACGATAATTTCTTGTAGCCTTTATGTCATTCAATTTTCTAAGTATAATATGTATTTTTTTTTTTGTATTACATTTACAAAATTATTTTATTTGAACTTTGGGTCGAAACACTAGTATCTTTTTACCGACTATTTCTAAGATTGATAAATTATATCAATGCGTAATAATGACGTTTTTATTTCAAGTAAATGTTAAACTAATTTGGTATCACTTTTAAGAAGTGCATAATGAAATCTAATATGGCTACCGTTTGATAGCATACTTTGAATTGATCGTTATATGGCTGCTTCTGAACGTTGTATTGATATGTATGGTCATCTGAGGCACGCACACTTTCGGCAATGCAAGTATCATTTACATATTGCCATGTATTCTATCCATCTGCATAAAATTAATAGCTGTCGATAATTATACGCGTCGACAGATCATTTAACTTTAAAATGTACTTCTTGCTGTGCTAATAATAATTTTTATTCAATAGTATGTCTTATCTCTCATAAAGTCCTAATAATGAAAGTATGATCAAAAACAAAGTATGTAATAATGAAACTTTAATTAAACCATCTTCTTTGCTGTATCCGATCACTGTGGTCTATATGGTCTCCAGGATTTCCCTCATCTCGGCTAATACCAGCATACTATAATTCCACCTAATACATTACATAGTATCATACAGTCTTCCATGATGCCGGAATCCCATCTTTCGGAAAAAGAGAAAGTCAAGAGGTTTTTTTGCTAAAATTTATGGGAAACATATAAATTATAGACTTGAAACAATTCTCTTGATTAATCTGTTTCATAAACTATCTATGGAACAGAGTGTTGTTATTTTGAAGTGATTCGCCAACAGTAGATTGAGTTGTTAAATTACTTTTCGATTATCTGATTTATTCTTTGTTCTGGCTTGATTAAAGTTTTATTGAAAGCTATTACGTTTACAGGCATTTCTGAAGATTTTTTAGTCTCAGAAATGGGTGTGGCCAAATACTAGATAAAACTACTATACTTTAAAACTCAATGTAAAAGCTGTCGTTAAAAGAAATTATTTACATTAGTTAGTATGTATATTTCTTGTTCAATTGGATAGTTCAATTAAAAAAAAATATATATATATCTGAATGAGAACGTCTTAGCAATAATGAGAAATCCTTTCATAATATTAAGTAGACAAATAAGAGGATAGTGATATTTTTTCTGAATAATATGTCTGTATATGTGAATAAAAATATTTGTAGAATAACCGCCTAGTCCAAAATACATTATTAAAATTATATTTTAAGCGTATCTATGTCAAAAATTTTATTTTTGTTATATTTGAGTGATTTACTTTCAATATCCTGTATCGGTTTAACATATTTTTTAAATTAAACACTTTAAATACTATATTATACTGCATGTTGATTAATTGAGATCATACAATGATGACTTAAACACCGTTTTGTATCTAATCCATCCGATGTCTGGTAAAAATTGCTGTTTTTATAATCTCATGTGGCAAAGCTAAGTGAAGCTTAAAATTATGAGCAACTCAAATTTTAAAAACACTGAAGTCCAGCTGAAAGACTGGTTTATCATATCGACTATGGAAAGGAAATAGGACTTCACCTACAATTTTTTTTGAATAATTTGTTTATATTCACCATGAGTACAACTTAATACACATCCATTCGAAAGAATGTAACAGCAAATGCCGAATCAGTATCTACATTTACTTTTTAAGCTTTAAAAAAGAAAGGCATGTGAAACTTCCAACCAGGAAAAAGAACTTCTACCACATCAATTTTATTGGTTTTTCTTAAATAAACTATTAAATTTACATCAGATTAGATAAATAAAACAGCAGTTTTAGTCTTTCTGCGCTTCAAGGTTGTGTCTATTTAATATTTGGACTTGGAAAATCGATAAATATGTATTTTTTGTGCCTCCTTGAAAATTTGTGTGGGCTGTTTCCTTTTTGCTTTCCATATCGATATGCTTAACTAACCTAACCTACTGAATTTGAACGCTTAAATATATATAAAACAAATCTCACATGATCGCTAGGATAGCGTCGTGCGCATAACTCAAATTTATAACTCCAATTCAATGTGTTAAGTGATTACCGATCCCAGGATTGTTGGTTTCATAAATTTTTTCATAAAAAAAAATATTAATTTACGCATGTTTTTTTTATTGTAACTTTAATTTTTTACTTTGAAGTTATTCTACAAACTTATTTATACAACATACTGTCATGACTTGAATCTCACGCCTTTTAGAATAAAAGAAATATCATTTGCATTGTATAAATTAGTGCGAATTAGTTCCGAATGTAAAAAAAAATATGTACATTTAAGCAAATTTTTAAAATCAATATACAAAGTTAAATAAATAGCTTATAAATTCGACGGGCAAAATGAATATAGAGCGTTATTATCCTCCAATTAATGAAGGGTATCAATGAATATTTTTATAGTTATGATTTCTTATTTTTTTGTTTTTTGTTTGTATAGATAACTCGGATATGAATCGATATTTTGAGGTTATCGTATATTATGTAATATTTTAATTTTTCTCTTGATTATACTATAAAAATGTACTTACTGACATTAAATGTTTTTCTTCTTTCTCTCTTTGAACGAAAAACGAGAGACTAGTGGAAGCCAACGCGTTGTGAGAACGATTTGGATTTAATATGTCGAATACGATTTTTATTGGTTTAAATATTTTTAAAGCATCAAATGTGTAATAATTTAAGAGATAAAACTAAACTAATCTAATGTCATTCATTCGTTATTCCTCTATTTTATAATGATCCATTTAATTTTTTTTACTCAACTGTTAAATACAATTATAACCAAGTATCATTTTTATGGCGATTATATATTATTATCACAACATTTTAGTGCATAACAGGTTTGAATCTTGGAGCTGTATTATTAGAGTATTTGAATATATGGACTTAGATAATTTAGCAAACGACATCGAATCCTCGTAAAAATAATATCTTTCTAGACACTATTGGCAATGGAAGATCACATGCCCTGTTTAAATGGCATATAATTTTTCATTCAAGCGTGTAGATAATGGATCTCTCCAGTCTTGAGGTATCAAAATGATTCACCTCAAAAACCCTGAGAACATGTAATTTGGATAAATAAATTTGAAATCTTTGGGTTTATCCTTATAACATCTCAGTTCACTTCTCTCGCGTTCAGGAAAGCAATAGAATTGTACAGTTGATGATTATTCATTTTACCATGTCCCTTCCGAAAGCGGTGCTTATACATGGTATTAAGATATCCACTCTAGAAATGGAGTATATGCATCTCGGTAATTTTTAATATTTTTCATGATAATCAGTTGTCGCCCAATTGCTTAACCCAATGGGCATCCAGTCCTAGGTCTTTAGATTGTTCAAAACCAGCAGCTTTGAGAATCGAACCTGCAATCTCCAGCTCCGAAACGGGTATGCTAGCCTTTTGGGCTACCAGGGATCCAAATACATTTGTGAGCCAGGACTTAAACCCAAGGTATTCTGAATGTTATTGTATTAAGTGAGTTTATAAAAATTTGGCTGTAGACATACTGCAATCACTCTAGTAATGCTCATCTGAATTTAAATTTCAAAACCACAATTGTGGAGAAATGAGTATTATTGGCAGGTGTGCAATTTTATTGTATTATTTTCAATAATCTATTGATTTGATGGCCGATTTTCTTTGTATGTTGGTACTACGCGCACAATTGTGTTTTTGTTTAGAAAATTATTTGTTGTCATCTTAGTGATTTAGCAATCTACCTCAATTATTGAAAATATCTTTGTCACCCCAGCAATAAAAAAATGTGTTGTATTTACAAATTTTCACTTGTAATGGTTTGGTATATTTTTACCTGTTGCCTTGTTTGTATTGATGATTGGAAATTTGCAATAACTTAACGTTGTGTCTCATGATAGTTTGTTTCTTGGACACATTACCGTGTCACATTATATGTAAGAGAAATGTCACTACATTTTAATGAAAAAAAAATTCATATTGCCTTTATAGAAAAATGAAAAAGAATGTACATTGGTTTCAAGTATACCTTATATTCATTCAACCAACATAGTTCGAAGTGACTGTTTATTTTGGCTCTATTTATTACAAATATAATAAATGAAATATGCAAATTTGAATTGCTTGAAAGTTTTGAAATTTTTTGACATACAAAACTGAAATTATATATATTATTATATACACTATTTTTCTGAATTTTTTGTAATAATTATGTACCCTAGTCGGAGCATACGGCTACCATGATATAAAGTGTACGAAGTATGGAAAAAAGATCATTAATTATCATTCAAGGCACCTATGTAAAAAGTATAATAATTAATTTTATTATTGATTAGTGAGAAAAAGACAACTATAAAGATCTCGTAATTATAAAAAAATATATATATGATTAGTAAAAAAATTCAGTTATTCTATCGAGAAATATTTGATTTTGGTTTTTAATATTTGACAATGCTGCAAAATGGTCACCGTTCACTATGTTGATAAGTCGTGCAATTGGCGTAGTTTATTCTTGAATCTTGATGAAAAGACTAAATTACTGAAAGAATGACACAACTTTACAGTGGGATCTTGATCTTGGATATTGGAATAGTATTATTTTCTTGCATTATTACGTAATTTAATAAATCCTACAAAAAGCAATAGTATTATATCGATAAATAATAAATTTATTTTTTAATGAGACTAGTTTTGTCTAAGATAAAGATAAAAAACAATTTAATAAAATAAGATTTGTATGCATGCACTGTGCAATATATTGCAGCATGGTCCGCATTGAGTTGTGGTCATCTCAAAGACCTTAGAACATTATGAATTTTTCTCCGCAATCTTTTCTCATCCACCATAGCCTGTGAATTTCGATTGAACAATTAGGGTCTTTTGATATTTACTACATATACATAAGGTGGTTTCAATTTTAAGAGCTCTAATTGTATTTAAAATCCATACCATAGATCGGCCCTTCTTATATCGTAAATGTTTACTTATTTTGTTATTGTGATGTGAAAATCATATTCAATTCTCCTGCGCTAAAAATTATTATTAAAATAATAAACAATATTTCAAATGCTTCTCGATAGAGTTGCCTAAAACTGTACAGTCATGAGAATTGATGAATTTGGTGACAGTGAATGACATAAGTGTAAATGATAATAAGTCAACTTACCCTCGTTTACTTTGAAAGTTGCATTTTCTTCATGAAATAATATTATTCTATTATATTCTATTTTGAAATAAATAATTAAACAAATTGAAAAAAGCTAGCAAATCTGAAGAGTCATTTATATTATCATGTTAACCGAAATAGGTTTTATTATGAAAGAGATACTTAAGGATGATTTTTATCAATAATGATTTCAATCAGTATTTTTTTATAAACATATTATTTCAGTTGTATTTATTGATCTTTGTATATATTTGTGAACATATATATTTTTTTTACACAATGGACCATTTGATGTCAAACTATTTTTCCAATAAAACAAATAAAAACATATTGATTCGAAATGCTTTTTTATTTCTCGAAACTATCACAAAACCTTAAATTAATACAGTTTTTTTAAGTTAAATTTTTATTCCTATATAAAAGACAAAGAATTTTATCAAGAAGAATTAGACTTCGGAAATCCTACAACACTCGGAGAATGCTATCGTTTTGCTTTGTCTTCAAACTTACCTCGTATCTTGCTTTCCCTCCACCTCAAATAAAAGCTTTTTAAAAATTAGGGTTACATCCCTTTTTCTTTCCACAGTCGATATGTAAACAAAGCTTTTTAGCACGAGTGATGTGTTGTCATATCCTTAATTTTCTTGCTTTCTCCTCCACCCCGTGCCATGTCTCCACACCCGTTATGCGGACGTATACCGTGGCGTAACCAACGTGAAGCGCTCTTCATAAGTGCCAGAAGTTTAGCAGGAGCAGTTTCCCAAAAACCTTGGTTGGAGTGCACTAGAGTGTGCGTGATTCCTACTCTAACTTATTATACGCTGTTAATATCTAGCCTTGTCAAGAAGAGACCTTCTCGTCCGCCATAAGATTTTGCAAATAACAATAATTGCATCAAAATTTATTTTGGTCTGTAGAACTTCATCTTAGAGTAGCTGATTACAAACTAGCCATTTGAGATATATGCTTAAGAGTTCTGAAACTAATGAAAAGAAAATAAATATAGATTTTTGTATTGTTTGTTTATACCAGGGTTTCCCAAACTATGTTGCGCGGAACACCAGTGTTACAGTATACAGTGAATCTGTATAGTTGTTCTATGACAATTTGGTAAGGTTTTATAGACTGTAACACATTTAAAAGATCTTCTTACTGAAAAGAATTGCCCAACCTAAAAAAAAGCCAAGTGTTCCGTTAAAATTTTTGGGCTTGAAAGTGTTCCATTGCATAAAAAGTTTGGGAAACCCCGGTTTATACAATAATAGTTGAAAATTATTATCCATGTCATATTGAATGTATTATATGATACTTTCGAAAATGCCCATTGGGTCGAGCAATTGTCTGACAAACGATTCTCATAAAAAATAATCTGTCAAGATGTCTTCACATCGTGGAGATTCATATACTCCACTTTCGGAGTGGATATCTTCACACTGTAGATCCATATGCTCCGCTTTGAAAGCAAACATGCCATAAACATTTAGCGGAGACCCTAAATCGTTTGTGTATGTAAGTCCTGAAGTGTCTTATCTGCTAGTCAATAGCTGAAATTAATGTGAGAGTTGAAAAGGTATGAAATAAAATTCAATGGATTATTTTTCCACACTGATATAATTTATTAATCACACTAATACGTTATGTTTTAGGTATAATCCATTTTGAATGGCACAGGAAACATCAAATTGAGGCGTACAGTTCTATAACCATTAACATGTTCCAATCACAGCTTTCTGCGAAAATTCATTACTTCAGTATATTATTATATGTGTATAAATATTTAAGAAAATTTCGTGTTTGATAATTATTGTATATATAATAAAAAAATTAATACATATACTTATATATATTGGAATCAGAATATAAAAGAAAAATACAGAAATGCTTTACACAGGCAGTATAATAATTATGAAATGAATGTTTTAGTACAACAACGTCCTATAGACTGGTATAAAAGTAATAGTATCATTGCCAGAGCAAAAAATAATATAAGCTGTGTATTATTTTGACAGATTTTCCAAAAATCTTAGAAAAATATTGCTAAGCAACCGCTAGGTATCAATTTTTTGATAAAAATACAATGCCAAAATTTATTAATAGCTGTATCCCCAGCTGGAACAATGTCACAACAGACTTAGCAACGCACAGAATCTTATTCTAGGAAACAGTGTGATATAGCACTTTTGCAGACAATTCTCCAATATTTAATACATGTTTTTACAGTACGCCCCAATAGCACAAAAACATCAATACAAACAATGAAAATATTTTAATAAATTGTTAAGACATATTTTTTCGTTAGCATATAATATTTCTTTGATATTATATATAATAATATATTAAAATACAGAGTTTTAAGAAATGAAATATTCTTTATGACTATCTTGTTCCTGTAACAAAGAAAACTTATTTTAAAACACTGTTTAATTTCTGAATATTATTTATTATATTTTGTACCAATTATTTCAAGTTAGTGCTCATTCAATATGTAAATTATTTAATGAAATAACTTTTTTGTATATTATGTTTTTAAAATATTTTATCGTTTGATTTTGTAAATAGTTTTTAAATGTAGTTGGGTTAAATGATTTCTAAAGTAAAAAATCAGAATTGTCAAATTTCGATTAAAATATTTTTTCGATGGCATATAATTTGGGTATATATAATACTTAAAATATGTATTCGTAAATGAATATTTCAATGAATTAGCTGCCTTAAAAGTACTTTAATTCTTAATCACTAGTAACTGCAACTAAATTGTGTAGCGCCAAGTAACGATTTATAGGCAAAAGGTACATTACTACAAATATCTATCTATGTATTAAGTATATATTATTATAAAATAGAAAATACACATGTATGTCTATCCATCACGAGAATTCTTCCCAAACGGTAAAGAGTAGCGCTGTAAAATTTACACATGTTATATTGATTATTATTTTTAGGTCAACTGTTTTTATTTCAACTTTTGACATCATCACTGATGATCAACAAGAGACTTAAAAAATTGAATGCATCCAAGTATTAAAATGAATTTGTAATAACGGGATGAATAAAATGAACTCAAATAAAGAAAGAATTTAAAACTGCGTAATTAACCTAGTGATTATATATGAATGAGATAATTTGAATGTTATCTATGGTATCTTATTGTACTTTCGTACCACATATATATTTTTATTAGTTATATATATACAAGTATAGTATTTAAAATGCTAATTAAATGAGAACAGTAATAATTGATTGATATTGATAAATATTAAACTAAGTTTTACAGTTTAAAAATAATACAAGTTTACAAGTTTAAAAATAATAATAAAGTTTTACAGCCAGTGGCATAATTAATGGTAGCATAATCCCATGAAACCTTTTAAAATCTAGACAAGAAATAAATTATCCATGAAATTACTGTAAAAAAGCTTTTACATTTCAAGTAAGTCTGAAAATGCAGGACTGGATGCCCACTGGTTTGAGTAATTGTTTGACATATGACTTTACATTGGAGAGATCCATATACTCCACTTTTGGAGCGGACATGGTATAAATATATTATTAAAAATGTGCGTATTACATGAAGAAAATTGGTACTATACCATAATGGCTAATATATACAATCCTGCTTAAATGAACTTTGAAAACAGACTAATAATTAATTTGATTTATTTATTGTTGAAATATTGTGAGAATTTTGACAGTTATCGTCTGCAAATATTTAAGCCTCAAGAAACCGAAGCCTTACGTTAAATTTAACAATCACATTGTAGTCAGTACTTTTTGGGTTGGACCCATTACCAGTAAGAAGATTTTATCACCACTTATCAATTCCATCGTCAAGAGCACATTCCTAAATAATGACATATTTAACTAAAAATGCATAATTTATTATTTTCGGCTGAGATAGATTTAAGTTTATACAGTAAGAATATATTTATTTTAAAAACATTTAGTAGAAGAACACTGTACATTTTTACATTGATTTTATTAGTCATGATAATCATGAGTCAAATTAGCAATCTATATACTAACATATATATTATGAGCTTTCACACGTTTTACAGTCACACATACTTTCATGTGTAAATGACAATCAAGATATATTTATGAAGCTTTCTCTTGTAACATTAAATGATTATTACAGCTTTATAATATACAATTAAAAAATATTAATACAAGCAATAGTATCTACTATACAGTGCGTTCAGATCAAAATAATATATATGAATACATTAAACGAGTTAATGTTGTTAGAGAAACTGTTATGGTTATATTCTTTTTAGGAAAAAATTTATAATAGATTATCTTAATTTGTAATTGTATATTTTGTTGCTAAATCTTTGGATCTGAACGCATTTACTTACAAAGATATTTGAGACAAGTAGAATCAAACCCATGTGTGGTATTTTTGTATTTTGGTGATGTTGGAAAAAGTGTAACAAACCTATGTTTAATGTTTAATTCACCTTAAATAATGTGAATGTATAACTTTAAATTTGAGTGTTGTTAAATTGGACTTGGGCCAGTAAGCCCTTTGTAAGAAAACTCTGTTGTTAAGAAATAAATAAACTAGATCAAGTCAGTATTTTTGCTGCAAACTTTGTTGCTTTTTAAAATTTATCGTTAAGTGTGTGATTTCGGATGTGAATTATGTATTTACATAAATCAAGTAATTACTTAATAATAAGTTACCAGTGGCGGATTTAGCCATAAGCGCACCAGGCACGGGCCTGGGGCCTCACAATTGAAGGGGTCCTCCAAATTAATGACCAGACCTCAAACAAGTCTGGAATATCGTAAAAGTTAAGATAGCGTGAGACCTAAATAAAACCGAGAAACCACAAAGTGAAATCAGAATAAAAAACGACTCAAGTGTCAAATACGCCACTGCTTATTACACTGAGTAGGTATATATTCATCTCTAGAATTTCATGCTTAGAAAATTTACTTCATTGTCTCCCTTAGTTACCAAGGGCGGAACAATAATTCATGGTCAACCTTGGTCCACGTTTTTGGTTGAATTCGTAACCTATCTATCTCAATTCTGAATTTCAATGCATCTTTTATAACAAAAATACGTTTATCAATTTATCTAATCTACTAAAATGGTCGAGTTGGTAAGTGTGCGTGTTTTGTAATCGGAATTCGCAGATTCAAATTTCGTTGTTGTGCAATAGATTAAATGGTTTCATATAAGTTGGATGATACAGATGTGGGTGTCTAATAACTTGAGTGATCTATTCGTGACCAAACGTCATGAAAAACAATTTGTGAAGTCTTTACAATGTGACCTATATTATTTACCGGATTTGATATGAAAATAAATGAACAATAGTGAAAGTAAGTGAAAATAATGAACACATTAATACAGTCAAACTTGGCCAGATATTGAGTGTTAAAGTACAGCGCGAATACGCGCTCATTTTTTATGGCCAACCTGCCGTGCACGGAGTTATAGAGCGCGTTAATGCGTTTATAGTATAGAGCCGGTTAAAGAACTGCTAATATACCAGTATTTGTTTTAATAAATCTGGTTAGGTGGTATGTAGGATTGTTAGCATTTTTTGAATGCATCTTTTTACTGGAATATGACAGTGGAACTTATTTGAGGCTACAAAGAAGTTGATACATTTGCTGTTAAAACTTCTTTCCGTAGAAGATAAAAATTTGATGGTTGTAAAGGCTCCTCTGTTTTAATCAAATTATTTTTAAAAAGTAGTTTCAGACTCGAAGAAATGTTACTTTACCCGAAATTAGCTATTCCAGTATTATACAATAAAACCGACCAAATTTATTGAATCTATACTTTTATTAAATACAACAAAACGAAAGTATTTAAGCACATGTGAAAACGGTATATATTTTACGAAATAAGAGAATAGAGTTTTCGGCCTATGTCGATTATTCATACGTTGGCGCTATTATTTGACAATCATGCTGTGCAACCTTAAAAATACTAAATGGACAATAAAACCTTTTTATAACGAATTTATTTATTATTATTATTAAATCTGGCTATAACATATAGGTACCGATATATATACATGGTACATAATATATGTATACTCGAATCTACATTTTTGTAAATACTTTTAAGATACTTCTTAGTGTACATTTTTAATTTAATTTTTAAATATAAAATACGGCAACGATTGTGCTGTAGTCTACTATTTGGGCCAAAGATGATACTTGATGCATTATTATTTACAATGTATATAATGCACCATAATTATTAAAAATAAAATATTTTTTAAAAAAATTAATTCAAGCGAGATAGAGAATCTAGCGAAGAAGACCCCAATACTAATTAAAACGAAACAAGCGTGAAAATTTTAATTTTTTTCACAAAGGGTTTTAAAAGACGTACAATTTCGAAAAAAATACGTGGAATGGCCATTCATCAAAAGTCATATTCTTCCATGATCGTTAAATAAAATAAATACGAAGCTGTCATTTTAAGAGACATATATTTACATTTGATTCGCATAACCTAGAATATAATACAAACATAAACCAGACCGCATGCTCTTTCCTGTTCCACGTTTTGAACAAAATATTTTTATAAAATTGATTTGCAAAAGAAACAGTTGGTTTTTTTTTCAAGAGAATTAATATCAATGTAAAAAAAAACAAATAAATACCGTTTAAATATTTGAAAAGAATTTAAATTTTTCATTATTTTTCTGTCAAGGTACATTATTTAATGAACGTTCCTTTTATAAATATGTTAATCTTTTAAAATCCTTTTATTATCGTATGAAAAACAATTTACATCTTATCGCTAATTATTTTATGAATTTATTATACGACTTTAACTATGTTAATAGCTAGCAGAATAAAGTGTATTATTTGACATTGTTTTATATATTATATATATTATAAAACTATTATAAAACTTTGCATACTGCAAGCTAAATAAATGTTAAATGAAAGATGTTTGGACTAATATGGATGTAGTTAAGCAGTCCACGTCCAAGCAACAAAGTGTTGTTATGTAATTTACAGATACGTGGCACAAAAAAGTTTGGGAATCACTGTTCTACAGATACGATGTGCTAATTTTTTTATCTTAAATGTTATTTTAAATAGATTCATATTTATCATTAATTATATTAATTCATACGATCACCCCATGTGTTCATTTCATTTATGTACACTAAATCTATTTATCAATAGTACTTAAATGTATTGTATATATGATATATTAACACTTGGCCTGCGGGAATCATAAGATTACGTTATTGTGTACTTCAGCGGATATCTGCCAGACTAGGAACGTTCCGTGTCTCATATTTTAAATATTTTGACAGCCAACTGTAGTCAATTACTCTTACTACACTTTTATAAGAAAACCAGAAAACTTTCTCGCTCTATACTTTGTAAATGTCGTCACTCCTCATATCAATTTACAAGTGTGTTAAGCTTTTTCTATTCTAGCGTATCATTTTGGACCGAAATCATCTTCCTTGGCTTAGTACACTTTTTATTCAGTTCCGGTAAAACATTTTAAATGGTTTCGTAAGTTGTAAATGAGTTTATTAACGCCGATGAGGATTTCATTACAATTTTTCTCAAACATTAAAAATTCGCAATCTCTTAGTTTTAAGTAATAAGTATATAAGCTGTGACAGTAATATAATACTGAGATATTGATAAATCAGTTTCGCATAGAATTTTAAGTACAATAAACAAAAAAAAAAATGAAATATTTTAAGTACTTTGGTATTTTCGCA
Source organism: Rhyacophila evoluta (assembly GCA_022683975.1). NCBI lineage: Eukaryota > Metazoa > Arthropoda > Insecta > Trichoptera > Rhyacophilidae > Rhyacophila > Rhyacophila evoluta. The sequence goes on from JAGVSQ010000857.1 coordinate 26,158, forward strand.
AACGTTAAGGGCATTTTGCAAATTTGCCAAAAGTAGCCCGCAGGTTAAGTGTTAATATATTAATTGGATTATTGTATTATATGTACACTGTTTAATATTGTGTTAATGGTATTTAACTGCAAACTTATTGATTATGTTTTAGAATATTGCGCTTTATATAAATAGTATATTGTTTTGGTAAATGTCTGTTGGGTTATATTAGTCTGTACAGTTGTTTTGATAAATGTCTGTAGGGTTGTTTGTGTGAATGCTAAAAGGAATATTTACATAAGCCGGTATGTTTTGAGATACGGAAAAGATGGAAGTTCATATATGAATGTATTAAATAGGCCACGAGTCAAAATGTTAATTGAGTTGGAAAGGCATATATTAAAATAGTGGACTGTGATAATGTTGGTTGAAATTATTAAATGTAATATGCTTATTTTATGTCTTTATTTCTGATGTATGCGGCTGAAGCGTGGATTATAAAATGTATGAAAACATTCTCGAATTTTATTAAGAATCGACAACAGTTAAAAAAGTGAGTGCACGAAGAAGTCTAGTAAATGATAAATGCTTTTGTATAATATACAAAAGGAGTTTTTTGTTATATTAAAATATCCAAATTACGATGTAAAAGGTCGACGACAAAGAAATGCTAAGAAAGCTCAACAGTGAGAGAGCTTAAAAGCATTGGATAGTACATATTTAATGTCAGTCATAAAATACGTGTATCTTTGAGATGTAACAAGAGCAAACTGACAAATAGAAAGCATTTTATGAACTCATGTTCTAGTCCGTCTACTTCGTTCAAAGAATAAAACTACTTATATTAAATGCAAGCCTTTAAAGGATTACATTCTGAAATCGACTGAAGCAAAATTTGAATGTTTTCATTAGTTTTTGTGTTTTATATTAAGTGTCGTGTAGCTTGGTTTATTCAAAGATTTTGAATGCTGTGTAATTAATTAGACTGTCGATCCATACGACCACAGTTGGATAAAAAGAGAGTGATGGGTAAAGGATCAGAAATAGTGTATAATATTTATAATTGTTACCATTAAATGTTGATAATTAGATAATAGAAAAATCGCTATTATGTTTTAATAATTTGATAAATATAATCTACAACAATGATTAATATGATACTTTGTGTTTAGTTATATGAATGTTATTTTTGTGTATATATTTAGTGCATTCTTATATTCATTGTATAATACAATATATCTAATGTATCAATCATTTAAGAATTAATTATAATTTAATAAATGCCAAAAGTAGCTCAAATCGATCACGAAAGATAAATGAAGTCAACACATTCAAATAGTGCACCAACTCTGCTTAGTTTATTGTTTGTGCGTTATTCGATATTTCTTACTCATTGCTCGCTCGCGATCGATTCTTACAGTAGGCATTTATTACAAAGATAGTGCTAATAATTCCGCTAAATGTGCTCGCTTTTAATGTACCTGTTTTAAACACTCAGTTAAATACATATGATAACTTAACAACTATAATCTATGCTTAATGTATTTCTAAGTAATATTCTTTCTGCAAACTTACATGTTTTTGTTACTGTACCAAAGAACAGGTGACAGGTGAATGTACAAAATGAAAAATGGTTAAGCCTATAAATATATACCTTATATGATTAAACATATTAAAAAAAACGGTAAAAGCTATCGGCAGCAATTTTAGAACTAGATTTACAATGTATTGTATAATAGATATTTGAAAATTGTAAGACAGATAGTAAATTATAGATAAACAAATATACCTCAAGCTTATTACTACTTTAAATATGAATAAATTTTATATACATATTTATCTTAATATTGAATAGTTATTTTATAAAATATAAGTCTAAAATGTCATTTATAAATAATTTATTTTACCTGTTTATATTTTCAATTAATTATTTTACAGTTATAACTGATAGATTCATTTAATATATAATCAACTTTAAATACCTAGCTAATTCAGTGTTCGCATCATGTTCTATATTGTTGTTCACAGTATAAAATAATACTCCACATTGATCATTGGTCGTTTTAATTACATACACAAATAACTAAGTTATTCAAATATTTATAAATGGTGGTGTTCATAGAAAATTACAAAAAAAAATCATTCGAGGCCTGCCGGAAACTATGCTTTTTCGAATTGATTGTTTACATGTTGCATCCGGTTTCAAATACAAATATTATAAAATATATTTCTGCGATCTGTTGTTTAAGCTGTTTATATCAAATGTGTATCAATTGTTTAGTTTAAGTTGTTGTTTGTTTCTAATTGACATTTTTTTATCATGGATGTCTGGTTATATTATGAAATATATATATTGACGAGTTGAGGCGGATAATTAAGCAGTTTTTCTAGTATTAAATCAACGGAAAGAACATTTTAAAGTACTTTCTGATCCCAGTCAAATTTACCAATATCTGAAAAAATCATTTTTACCATTGTGCTACAAATTTAATAAGCATATTGATATTATGGTAGACTGCTATTACTATAGGTATTTGACTAGACGCATACATAACTTACAGCAGGATGTAGTTAAGCAGAAGATGTGCAAGCCACATAGTAACGCACAAGATAAAAGCGCGATTGAAATTTTAATGAAACAAATTAAAATTTAGTATGAATTTTATTTTATTAAGACTGTGATATGAAATTTAAATACTTACACGGTATATACTACACCTTTCTTGATTAATAGATGGTTGAAAACGAACTACTTTAAAAGTTATTGAAAGATTCGTGGGTACTAATTGAAATTTTGGTCGTTTTGTGCTTGGATTTGTATCAATATTATATTAGTTCTGCTCATAAAACCTTGGAATTGGTTATGTTAAGTGTATTTTTTGTTTATAAATAAAGCAATATATCTATAAAATACAATATAACAAAAAATATGTAAATTTATTGGAAACACATGTACAAGTGGCTTTATTATAATTCTTCATATTTTAATTGAGTAATCTTATATTTAAACTTTAAGGCCGAGAAGTTTAAGCCACATTAACGTTTTGTAGATATTACTTTCTTTGTAAATTGTAAGTGTATGCGGGTTAGTAAAAAACTGCGATTTCATCTTCTGGGTATATATATTTGATTGGGTGTCTTTGTCATATTAAAGTATTTGTGTTTTCGAAGTATTTTATGTAATAGAATGAAAAATTTCAATTTGTGGCTTGGACGTCTTCTGCTTAACTATGTCCAACTAATATATTGTATGTATTGTATGAATTGATGACTTTGAAATGCAGCTCAAGTTGATTTACAGTTAACTTAGTTAATTCAGTGAACAATATTTAAGTAAACGGTTTTAAACATAAATAAAAGTACAATATTGTTTCATACGAAAGAAAATTGAAAATTGATTAGCTAGGCTTAATTAAGTATGTAGTATAATATAATTTTACATTGGTATTTTTAATCAAACTAATGAAATAGTAATGTTATATACACCATTGTAATTAAGCTTGATAAAACATCAAACCGTTAAATTTATTAAGTATGAATCCTAATGCTGTAATTATAGTATTAGATTTATTTCATTATTAATGACTAGATTATCAAATACCAGTGGCGCGCGTAATGGGAGATCAGATAATAAAAAACACCCTTTGGCATAGTATTTTAGACAAATAGTATTCTAACGACAAATACGAGTTATTTAAAATAGTACTTATCATAGATAAAATTAATGTTACAGTACCACCGAATTGAATATAAAATATGTATAAGAGTTTGGGAGAATTCAAAATATTTTATTGTGGAGATGAAAACTTAATAAAATTTTTGACATTGAAGAAAAAAACTTTTGGTTTTTTTTTGTCACCCTGCTGGCCGAAAATTATCCGTACACCACTGTTTTATATTTATATTTAATTTTAGATCAAAATTGTGTCGCTCCATTTATTTATATCTTAACATATTTTGTTTAAATGTATTTTCTAATAAATAGCACACGTGCCTGATTATAATAAATAATCAAAGATAAATTACTACTTTTGTTCTATCATAGTTCAGAACTTGATTTCATGACTGGCTTAAAAGGCTTAAATGTGATATTATTTTTCAAGAAATACCTCTTATACATACCCTACATTAATAAGATTCATACCCTGCACCCAATAACCATATTAATTTTTAAATCAGTTACAAAATTCGAAACCTCCTTTTAACAAATCGCAAAATTCAAACATCCATCTGTTATTAAAATGACGAAAAATTCTTAATTCTAAACACTTTTACAATTATAATATATTATGAAAGTCATAACCGAATAATTCAACGAGGGTTGATAGATGAAATAAAAAAAATACCCCATTTAATACACACATTTATTATTACCTACCATACAAAGAATATAGACAATAATGAAGGTTACATTGTTTAAGCCTACAATATAATTTAAAAATATAAGCTTCCTAATTGAATTTTTAATACATTAATAAATATTTGTTTAATTTAAATAAAATAAGACGCCACCACGAAATTTTTATCATTTTTTAAGTTGAATCAAATGTTAACTACGTATCAAACACTTGTAGTAAAATGTTGCTTAAATATTATAAATTTAAATAAAACTGTACTGTGTTATTCCGTTGTATATGAAAATAAGTATTTTATAATTTAGGCAATCGATTTCATATATTCAAACTAATTATAATATAATATATAAATATTGCAATATAATAACATAATGAATGAGTCGTCAATAATTTGATAATAACTTATTGTTTATGGTAACCAATGCCATCTCTCGGAGTATAAGTGAAAACTCTTGAAAGTACAGAAAGATCACATAGGCGTATCTAAGTGAAAAACTGTTGAATTTAATTTACAGTATATTTTTGAAATTTCAGTTTTTTGAGCACTGCTTATGTAATTTACGTATGATATATATCATGTAATGTCATATGTTAAGAGTTGAAAATAGCTTGTATTTAAATGATAGTTCGTAGATATTGAGTGAACATGATCGAAATATAAAAGCGAAAAAAGTAATGTTAATTAAATTAGAATGTAGTCTACGAGTAAGCAAACATTTATAAATTAAATGCTAAATGCTGGAACTAAGTAAATTTGGTATACATGTGTGATTCCTTGGTAACCTGGAGAAGTACTTTTTACAAATTAAAACGTTAAAATATTGTGTATCAAAATAAGATAAAATTGTCCACTCGTTGTACTTGAAAAGGTTGATTCTAAATTTAAAATCTTTTCAATTTGATTAAAAATTTAGCTTATAAGTTCATTGGCCGGAATAGTATAAATTTTAATGATAAAATATTTCGTATAAATTAAGTGACATATGCTTAATCCGGATGAGTTACCATAAAATAAAAAATATTTTTCTTAATGCAGTGGAACTGGAAATTTACCTCGGTAATAAATTAACTTCACGACATAAGAAGGAACATTCCTTTTGATACCAGATGGTGTAAGTATTGAAATGTTTAATGCCTGCGAATGATCCTGACTCTTTTGAGTTTTCCTCCATCAGCCGGAGAATCATCTTCACTGTCTATGGATCCTCGACGATCTGCTGTGTCTATTAGAGCTAACGCAGGGAATGAAGATCGACGAGTAAGCGGAGCAGGGCGACCACCTAGAATAAATATTAAATTGAAATATATTAGTTATTTCCAGTGTTACACAATTGGACAATATTAAGATTCTTATAATAAATATTTTTTGTTAAACTTTTATTTTTTCATGTTATTTTATAAGGTTAGGTGAATAAAAGTTTTAATACACTATTTAATTAATGTAGAGACAATAAATCTTGACTGAAATGTTTGTTATGGGTCTATTCAAAAGTATATATTCTACTATCTCGTCTTCAAAAATACAATATTTCAATGTTAACGAACATCGTTAGGTACTATTTGCAGGATGTTTTCAGTGGAGTTAAATGACGCTGATACGGTTTGGTAACCAACTGGTGTGTGAAAATCTTAAAAGCACTACGCGGCGGTTGAAATGAAAAAAAAACATACTGGAATAGCAATTCTGGCCGGTAGCCACATTGTTAAAGAATAAGTACAAATGTAGTAGCTTATTGAAAACAGTCGTTATTAATCTATAGATTACTGGTTTAAATACAAAAATCTTACTTCACATGCAGTATAGGAAATGGTGCGCTTATAACAATTATGTTAATTTAAAATGGGTAATTGTTATTCCAAATATTGTTTCAATACTCAAAATATAACTAGATATTATTAACAGGCTATTTTTTGAAACGCACGCCTCTGGATTATATGATGCCGACACATTTAAGTAGGTCTGATGTATTCGCCGTCATCGATTTAAGAAGCCTTATTGAAAAGATTGACGTGTTTAAGCTCTTCAGCAAGTAAACAATTGTGCGAAAGAAGTCCTTTAAATAATGTAAAAATAGGTAGACCATAAACGTGACTTGAAGTTTATACTCAGTCAGCGAGTGAGTTTCTAGAAAACTTTAAACTAATTAATGTATATTATTAGCACACTAAAAAACGGTTGTTGAGTGTCAAATGTTGAAAAGTCGAACTTCATCTTCACGTGCGGACTTAAAAAACGTACCACCGTCACTATCAATATACATATAGACTTATATGAAACATATATTAAAAATATAATAATTAATTTCCATATTATAAACATGCTGAAAGCTGAAAAGATGTTATTTTTTAGAGATTTAGTTGTTTTGGGACTCAAATTGGGAAGTTGAAATTATTAGAAGTGTAAAAAGACACGATGTGATGTTTTTTTGATAGAGTTGAATTATGTCCTATTATTAAAAATAATATAGTACTAAGAAGCTATAATTTTTTTTTTGTACTGTTCAAAAAATGTAAATGGTTGAATTCTACGAAAAAATCTCGAAAGCTTCTTCTGTTGTAAAATGATTGTTGAAAATATAATTTATTATAAAATTTTTCCATTGTATAATGTAAATAACTATGTGAGCCATGAAAACCAAAAAGATAAAAGTAAGTATTTTACTAATTAAATTGATTCAATTATAAATCAACTCTTGTTATGCGGTATTTGGAAAAACCTATTCGTATGCTAATGTTGCCTACTGTACTAAGCTACTCGCCGAAGTGTGAACAAGACCTTACCGACAGCAAACAAAAATGTCCACTCTGATTATGTCGCATAAAAATGGCGGCAAATTTAATAAGTCAGCTAATCTTGCGGCACATTTTATAATAAAATGATGGTGCATAAATTAAAGAATCTCCCCGGTTGCGTAGTTAGTAGCGTGCGCGCCTACGAATCCGGTGAACGTGGGCTGTATTCACCATCTGTCGGATTTTTAAAATCCAAAAATGTAGGACTGAATGCTTATTGGGTTGAGAAATTATCTGGCAAACAATTCTCGTGAAAAATAAGCTGCCAAGACGTCTTCAGATTGCGGAGATCCATATATTCTACTTTTGGATTGCATATATTCACACTGTGTAGATCTATATGCTCCACTTTGAAAAGCGAACATGGTGTGGGGGTGTTGTAGGATGTTGATGGGGTCCAAAGAAACACTCTCACATAATCTTCAATGTTATGATTTATTGAAGTTGAA
>JAGVSQ010000858.1:0-33721 GCA_022683975.1 Rhyacophila evoluta
ATAACTCATTTTTTTCAATTTCTTGACTTACGCCACTTTCATAATTATGGGCACAATTAATGATAAACTTTTGTCGTGATAAAAATTTTGTTAGGATTTTTTGTGTTTTTCAAGTTTTTTTTTAATCTTTAACTGGACTTTCAAAGCTGAGCTGTGCAAGATATTTCTATATTACCAACATGAGTATTATTACTCTTATAAAAGAAGCAATAGGGAAGTTATTTGGAAATAGATAACAGCAGGAAAGGTTAATTCATTCATAAAACTAATAAAAAGAAATTAAAATCTTGGTAGAAAATACAACTATGAAAGACAATGTCACAAAAAATATGTCATTTTGATTTGTGACAGCTTCTACTAATGATTTTTCCAATTGTGTCAATATAAAACCATAAGAAATATTTTGATAAGAATCATAGAATTATCTAGAACAAATAAAATATCACTTGTATCCTTACATATAATTGGATGAAGTTAAACATAAGACGTCCAACCCACAAAACATTCAATAAATTTTAGAGTAATATCTTTTTCAATAATCTAGTAATCAGGAAAGATGTAGTATATGCTATGTAAGTAAATTTCATATTACAGTCTTAATAATATAAAACTCACATTAAATCTTACATTGTTTCTGAAAATTTTCAATCACGTTTTTCTCGCAATCGATAGATTGTGGCTTGGACGTTTTCTGCTCAACTACATTCAATTGATTCTGTAGGGTAATAAACATAAAATTACATCACAAAGTGTAATAAACATGCAATTTTTAGATGGATGCGTCAATGGACTACATGCTGATTTTAAAAAAACAATTTATAGATTTTTTGCACGATTCACCATCATTTGTTCAACCGGCTGCAATGAAAACTGATATTGAACGATATTCAGATAAATATAAGGTTTTGTCCTCTGAAGGTAAAACAACTAAATCCTCAGCCTATTTTTGGCCACATATGCCTTCTGAGCTGAGACCACTTCATGCCAAGAAATCAACCGGAACTAAACCTACAAGGAAAAGAAAGCTTTCTAAATCTTTAGATATTGAAACTAGGTAAGTGCAATTAAAGTTTTTTTTTTATATATAAAGCAGGTTAGTATTAAGTTAGTTGAAAATCATCTTCTATGTGTAAGCTTTTATTTGAAGATTATTTCATAGTGAATATACCTATAATATGAGAGACGATTCAAAATAACATAGTTTACAACATTTAATGTAAGTATTCACTTGTTATATCTAAATAATTAATCTTGGAACATATCTTATTCTAGGTTAGAAAAATTAGAAAAGAAGGAGATGAATGATGCAAGTGAAAAAGTCATAAAGGAGGAAGTCGCAAACGTGACTGAAAATGATTCTGGAGATGAGGAGGAAAAAGAATCAGATAAGGAAGAAGTAGAGGATCCAGATGAAGAGATGGATGATGGAACAGACTATGTGGATAATTACTTTGATAATGGAGAGGCATTCGATGATGATGATGAAAATCTGGATGACGGACCTGTGTATTGAGTATTTAATTTAATAATATTTTTATGTACATATTTTGAACGGAAAATAAAATGTTTTTTTTTTACACTATTTATTTTATAAATGAATATCTTATTCACTCAAATCATATTCGAGGGCTATAAAGGAATAGCTAGTATTGGGATATTTAAATAAGGTTACTCGATGATGAGAAATGGTTCTTTATTTACAAAGGGGCATCATCTATATACCTGAAAAGGTTGCTGGAAAACTTATCTTTCATGCAGACGCAACTGTATTTTATTAAAACAAAGTGCTGCCTAGTCAACACATCTATTATAATAATGATAAAATATAAATGAAGTCACACAGCAATTATGCAGTGAGTTTTGAGAGTTGATGTTAGCGAAATCTAAAATGAAGATACTAGAGCTGACTTCAACCACATGCAATAAGTTTCTCGGTCTGCTATTTGTCCTAGGGAACATTTGGAAAAGTTATATAAAGAAGTAAAAAAACAAAATAATATTTTTATACGTTTATTGTGAAGTAAAGCATGTCACAAAGAAAAATTGTGCTAAAAAAGCATTTAATAGATTATATTAAGCATAATACATAGTCGAGACTGAATTTTTGCAGCATAAAGACATGAAGTGTCTAAATAAATACAGAACACGGGTATAAAATATCAAGATTATTTCAATTATTGCAAAACATTAAACAAAGATGTTAATGTATTGAAATACAATAAATTACTACATAATATAATATGTAGATATATAAGTTTGCAACCTATATTTGAATTTCTAAGATATTTACAATAAATAATAGTGTATAAAAATTACATAACACAAATAGAAATAAGTAAATGTATTTCTTTATCAAGTACAAAATAAACATTCAATCATAATGTTGTCCCCAGACAAACATTGATTTGTATCAATTCAGTGAGAGTTCTGTCCATGTGCGCTTACTAACAGCACACATAGGATCCAGACTCCTCGCATGTCTATCAATCTGCAGGTACACCAAAACCACTGATCTAGATAATATAAGACTACCAAAAAATTTGCTGTACCCGAATACTGCAAGGCTAGAGTGGTTATAGTATTGTCTGGAGACATTCTAATAATGATACAAGTAAAAATTGCCAGAGATCATTAAAATTAATCAAAATAGGAATTATTTCAAGGAATGGTAAATGAAAATACCTCTTTTATGTAACAATAGGGTTCTTAATAATATTTTAAGACTAAGGATAATGTTAGAAAACACTATTTTTGTATTGTCAAGAAGGCTCACACAACATTGATTTTTTTTCAATATCAAGAAAACATTTGACAAATTAATCAACATTTGTGAAAAGCAGGACAATTTCATTTTCATAGTGAATAGATTCAACATATCACTAACCATAGATGCTACCTAACACGGTTTAGTGGTCGGTATCACTTATTGATTATGGGTTTGGATCCTAGGTGTTTTTTTTTTATTATGTATAATCAGATATGGGGCTCAGGCTATAGCTCAGATCCTCCAAGGAATTTAATGATCAAATATCAATCCAATTTTGGATACCTCAATTTTAAGACGGGTCAGTATGGCTCGCTTAGGAGTGGAAATGTTGATTAATCTAGTTGTAGAGATGCCAAAATTTTATCTCCAATAGCTGTATTTTTTTGCTTTTCAGTACATAGTATTATCTTTACACAAATAGGAATACCGGCAAACTAATACATAATTGATGGTTTTGTTATTTGTATTTGATGAAATATTTTATTTTTTACAGAAATTACTTAATTGAAAAAATCTTCCGCTTTTGTGTTGATTGGCTTTTTGGCTATAATGAGAGCAATGGACACAGTGTTGTAGATAGAAACAATTCTTCAATAGTTCGCCGGTATTTCTGGATTAGAATCTTTAAGCAACTTATGTCTATAGTGATATAAAAGCAGGGATTTTCATCATCAAAAGTTGCATCAACTTCCAAAATGGTTGAATTCTATATTAGATTTGGTGAAATTTTAAACTGCTAGCGTTACACGTTTTTGTTATTTTCAGCATTCTTCCATTCTCATTTCTCAAGTGAATGAAGAGCAATTTCAATTCACATAAATAATACAGTGACTAACAAGTTGTGTCATATCTAAATAATTTTATTTTGTATATCATGCCCCCCAGTAGTTCACAGAATAATGAAAATTATAACGAAAATTGAGCACTTATATGGGTATATATATGTAATATTTTTAAAACAATGTAGACCAATATGGACTGAACAATCCATTTTAAAATTTGTTCAAATCGTGTTTATTCATATCACAGTCACTACTGGAGGGAAATATAATAGGGTGGCATTTAGGCAACAATGACAACTTCATGGCACTGAAAATTTTAAATGATAATATGTAAATAATTGATTGTGGTAATACCGCATGACAGGGCTATTTCTATGTTTTATTTATTCTTTTTATTGTTGAACAAGGGTTGAAAAAATTAAGCTGGAGTTGTTTCATCCAATGGAAGTTGTTATTTAATTTTACTCGTCAATGATCTAGGATACTAAGGCTGTGACATCATTTTTACTACCAGCATTATGTGCCTAACTATCAGTCAATTTTGTCTTTTTGAGTAAGACTACTTAACACGTTGTTCACATTTTAAATAGCATACAATGAGATGTTAGTGTAAAATTATTCAGAATGGATCTAGAACAGTTTAAACAAAAAGATTGTAAAAAATATTGCATGAAAAAAAAATCAATAGTTTTACAAGGCACCACAAATAGTATTCCAAAAACTGGTGATGAGTCAATTTTACAATAACATATAGCAAAATTACCAGCAAGGGAGTTGAACATTCAGTTATAATGATTTGCCCAAATGCCACTGATCTAACATTGTAAGAACACTATGTATTTTTTTATAATAATCTTGTGTATGGTGTACAAAATGTACATGTTTATCACAGTAAAACAAATACTATGGAAAAGGGTAAATACTGATAATAATATAATATGTTAATTTCATTGCAATTTTTAATTTAATTATTTTCATCTAAGCTTGGTATATCTGTATTGCACAACAATGAATTTTAAAAATGTATTTTTTCTTCACATAAAAAAATTTGTAAAAATTTCGAGGACTTAGCGCTATAGTGCAAATCTTTGGTCATAAGTTTTACTCGAAAATAATAATTATGTTATATTAAATGTAAATTAATTACAATATTATAATATTATATAAAATGGCTTTCTCTGATTAATTGAACCGTTTTTAGTATTATCATTGTATTACAACAATGCCAAAAACTATCTGATTAGATAAATTTGCTACTGAAATAAAATTATTTGCTTGAAATGTGAAAAGGACCCATAGCATACTATCTGTGTAATATTTTAATAATCTATAAAATTATGCTTCACTCCCACTTAAAGAATGTTTGTTGTATGAAATTTCATCTGAGTGGAATTGAAAGAATTGTACAAATACAATAGATGAAAAATGAATATGGATATTTGTTAGTAAGTGAAATGACAGGAAATTTAGATAGCACTGACTGGTCTGGGTTTAACAGAAATTAATATTACCACTTCAATATAGATATTGGCATCCACTGAGTTAATTATAAAAACTTACATATGGAAAATGTGCTATAAGTCCTTTTCTGATTCGATTAATAACAATAGGCTAGTATGGATATGGTTTCCATAATTTTTAAGATGTGGATATAAATTTTGATTAAAAAAATACTAGCTACATATAAGCACTTCTCTCTCTTTGATTTATGAATGTGATATAAAACATTTAGCACTATGGCTGCTCTAACCACGATCCCTGGCTGGAGTTGGGGGCCTTCATTTTAATATTGAATTGTTTTAATGTTGCCTCCAGGGCAGCTCCGTTTCCACTGAAGTATGCTGAAACTGCATTGTGGAAAAGTAACAGCTGTTTGTGCATTACTTTTATCTGAAAAAACAATCAAAATTAATTTTATATATTATATATTGATGGCCAACTCCATTTGTGTCAAACGTTCAGGAGCAACAAAAAACTTTGGCAAATGTGTATGTCACTGCATGGAGTTGGCGGCCGTCTGCGGTTGATTTTACGTATTTCATTTTTTCTTGTAAATTTGGTGCGTTCCGTGTGTGAAAATTAAAGCTGAACGAAATGCATCAAATAGGTTTTTCGACCACGGACGGGGTTAGCTGGTTTGCAAATTAAGCCATCGATACACAGCAGTAATATTTATCCATTATTCTGATACATAAAATTATAATAAATATCAATTCCCGAAAGAATAAAAGCATACCCGGTTTTCATCTAAAAATTTGAGTTTGACAGCAACGTCTTGTTTCAATTTTTCATAATTCTGGCGGTGTGTATCGTACTGCTTCTGAATCTCCTCGACTGTTTCATTGTTGGTAGCACTGCTCCCCGTTATACTGGCTGCCTCTAAATCACTTCGGTATGCGTCATATTCGATTCTGAAAATCAAATCGACAATGACATATTATAATAGTGTGATCGAGTACCACTTATATGACTTGATTATTGAACTTTCTATCTACGGTCATAATGAATAAAAGTGATAAGTAAGTAATTTTCATTTCCAAAAGTAATAAGCTTGAAATTCCTTTGTTTAGTCACAGTCTAAGTAATAAAATAAGATCTTGTTAATATAACAAATCTATTTTGGTGTAAAGCTGTTATTTACGAAATTATGTTTTGACTTTGATGGTTTTGTCCCTGAATGTTTTTTTGTTGTATGGTAATTTATGGGTTTTTAAAATCGCAATATGTATACATCAATTAAGCAATTAGCCATTTACTCTTTATCATTTAAACCTCATGGCATATGGAGTAAATAGATATCTACAATATGAAAATTTATTTTGACAGATTTATTTCACGTGGACTAGCTGAGAGCTGATCACATAACTCCTAATGTGTGCATTACTTACATTATGTTCTAACATCATTTCGCATAAGGCAAATGGTTACCACTAAAATGACTTATCTACAGTATTAGAAAAATTCTTATCAGATAAATAAACAACCACAATTTATTCAATGCAAATATAATTCAGTGAACAGCAGTAGGTAATAATAATAATGGGGAATGCAGAGATAACCTCATTATGAATGCTACTTTGGATATAAAATCTCTTTTGAATTTATTGATTAAAACAAATTATTTTTTATTATACTACTCTACATTGAAAATGTATGGGCAACAACATTGAAATAATATAAGTAAATTAGATAAGTGGGATGTCAACTAACCTTGCAGTTTCGTACTGTCTTATGGTGAGTAAGGTATCTTCAATTGTTTTATGGCACAGTGTGTTGACAGATGATGTGAAAAAATTAAGGGCACCCAACAGAGTTTCTCCGTTTCTTGTTAAATTTCGCTGCGTTTCCGAATTATAAAGAAACTCCTCCTGGAGTTCAGGTGATTTTTGGGCTAGATCAGAAAACGCCTCCCCCAAAGCGTGCTGGCAAACAAAAGATAAAAATTAGTCCATATATATTTTAATTTACAAAGGAACATTAAACATCCATGAAATACTTACTTGAGTTTGTACAACGTGATAAAAATGACTAGTGAGTGCCCTCGATAATCTCAAAATGTTGGCATATTTTCTCTGTGTATCTCTAAGATGTTCGATTTGGGCTTCAAGATCTAGAAATAAATGTTAAATTATGATTAAATATTGAAAATCTGCAATTTAGTACTTTACTACATGGTTTTCATACAGATATTTATCATCAATATTGTCACTGGTGGTAGATGTGGGTTTTGGTCTATTCTAGTATGTATCCGAATAATAGATGAGGTAGTTCTTCGTTTCCCTGCGGGCTTTTTCAGTGTCAGTTCTTTTCAATAATAATTTATCAAAAAAACGAAAGGCCTAAATAATTTGGAATTTATTCATTAAATTAACTATTATGAAAATTTCATTTTATAAGGATAATGAATTTACTATAATGCTAACTAAAATCATCTTTCCGGCATACTGAATGAAATTTTATTTTATACATCTTTGTGTAATTTGATTGTTTACATTCAAAGTGTGGTGACAATTTGTTGTTGAAACAATCATATATATATCAAGCGCCATCAGATTGTTCAGCACGGTGATCAACATTATTCATTTCTGAATGAATGAATTTACTTGTTTTATTTTGTGGAACAGATTTTATATTTTATATTATGTTCGCAAAGTGAAGCATATGGATCCACAGTGTGAATATATCCATTCCGAAAGTGGAGTATATGGATCTCTGCAGTGTGAAGACGTCTTGACAGTTTTTTTTTTTAATGAGAATTGTTTTGTTGGACAATTGCTCATTTTTGGATTTTTAAAAATCTGACAGATGTGGGAATCAAACCTGTATTCTTCATATTACTAGACGTGCACGCTAACCTCTACGCTACTCTATTTTATTATGTGTGCGAAAAAAATATTCCTGACTATAATTGTATAACTAGCAATAAAGAATCTTTGATGTTAATTTTCATTAAACTCACCTAATTTTTGTGCATTATCATCTGATGATATGTAATCGCTAAATGCGTGGATCCAAAGAGAAATTTAATTGTTAAAAAAACTGACTGTATTTTTTTTATCTACTACTTTGGAATCTACTGCTTATAGCTATAATTATTGGCCAGCCCTGATATGTATAATTATGTGTGTGTGTGTGTGTAGTATCATAACAATCAAATGTAAACTCATTTTAAATATCAATCAACTAAATAGTTCTAAATATCAACTAACAGCAGTCCAGAAGCTCGTATTTATTTATGAATTGGGTCACACATATTTTTACAATTAATTTAGATGCCACGTAAAAATTAGTCTTGTCATAATGATTTATTGATCTACATGAATAAGCACACTTTAGAAATAGATTTAAGCTAAATTTCAATTTGCTTTCAGCAGCAATTTAACAGTATCTTTTTAACCATATCCACTCTGAAAATGGAGGGTATGGATCTCTAAAACGTGAAAATTATCTTGACAGATTTAATAGTAATTGATTGATAATATTTTGGTTGTAAAATAAGGGAGAAAACGTGTATTGAATTAATTTCTATTGAACAAATATCAAAGCTTACCTGCATCAATTGTGCGAGACGACTTCCCTAGTTTTTCATACATGAGTTGTTTGGTACATTTATAAGTTGAGATACTCCAGTTCTTTAAGGAATCCATTCGAGATGCTCCACTTTTGAACAAATTTCCAGTACTGCCATTCTGTACAGGACTAGTGCAACCTATAAAAATACAATGTGAATGATTAAATTTCAACGAAAAGTTAGCATATACTAAATCAGTGGTTTTCAACCTTTTTGGGCTGTAGCCCCAGAGTTAAAAAAAAATCTATGCCTCCCCGGTTTTTCTAGGTCTCGCCCTATCTTGAGATTTCTACTTTTGTATATTTGCCCAGAATTTTTTGTTCGTAATTTCTATTTTCGTACCTGGTAGGTTGCGTAATGTATATTGTCTCTGCCCCCCCTAGAGTTTGGTATTTCTCCCCAAAAAGTAATTTTGTGGATTGAAAAAATTCAATAATAAATATTGTTTTTCCATTTTTGGTTAGATTACATCTTTTGTGTAAACAATATAAATTCGGGACATATCAAATGTCTGTCAATACGCTTCAAATGGCCGAGATTCATAGACTCCACTTTTGGAGTGGATTAAAAAAAAATGTAAGCGCATATTTCAGCAAGCAAGCATATACATATTCGAATCTTGTGGTTGATCTAATATTCACATATGATTTCACGTGCGATTGGGTCAAGGAAGTTTGATGAGTACCAATAATTACTTTTAGACATGATACAATAATTGGTAAACGTGAACAGTTCATGCCGTGACAAGTGACGTTTCAGGATAATATGTCTGAAGTTGGTAGCACAAAGCATGGCCGTACACTAATACTAATGCACTCACACTCATTGGCATTTTAAGAAATTCGCGTGCTGTCACTTTTCAAATTTCTGTACGCGCACTCATAAATGACAAATGGTAATTAATAATAACAACACACCGGGTTTGAAATAATTTATTCAAATACATTTTTGTATTATCGGTCACATACAATTCCATCACAAACAAGTATAACGGTTACAAACAATAAACTCATTTTCATTATATACCGCCACGAATTATATTTTGTTCCAAAATAAGAAATTATATTTCTGGTTTATTATTAATAGAAAAAGTCGTAGTACATTTGCATGTGGTCCATCGAAATATTTGATGAGATTGCAATCTGTCAAAGTAATACAATATTTCGAGAAACACAGAAAAACAGCGCGCGAATCTTTTGAAACGCCAATGCGTGTGATTGCATTAGTATTAGTGTGCGGCCATGCTTTGTGCTGCCAACTTCAGACATATTATCCTGAAACGTCACTTGTCGCGGCATGAACTGTTCACGTTTACCCAATAATTCTATGCTGCTCTGTCTTGAAGCAGAAATGATTTTTATATACAACAATATATAACATTTCAGCTGATTAAGTCAAGTAAGATACATAAATAAGAAACGTAAATAATTTTTTGCAGTGGTTTGGTTCTAACTAAGTTGAATCCTTAAGCATTTATTTTTAAAACTAATTTGCACACCACTGCAAAGTTTTCACACAATTGGTTTAATAATTGCATTGAAATAGATTTTTTTTTAAATACATATTAATTATAAATGCATATTTAATAACTACTCTGACACTGGTGGAAGTTTTAAGCGGAGCATCTGATAGTTATTTTCAATCTATGAGCATGAATTATGGCTGTTTCGGTGTGTGTATTTATTATTAATGTATCAATTAAAAAATATGTACTATGAATTTATGTTGAACGAATGCATGTATTTACCACTCGGTGCAGGAAACGGCATACTCTGTGAATGAGTAGGATATTTGGCTTCAGTTCCAGCATTCACAGATCCACTGGTTTCATTTAATGACGGAGCATCCTTTAACATTTCGTGGATACTGCGCTCCGATGTACTGGTCACGATAGTTTGCGCCATTGCACGTTTTATTTAATTAGATAATTAATCTGCCAGAAAAAATAATACTACAATTAATGTTGTAGATGTTGAGTAGCAAACGCTGGTAGTATACGAAGTTTCATCAAATGTCAAATTGGTATAACAACGTAATATTTAAGATTCACGCAAAAAAATTAGAAATAGATAGCGCCGAGTCGTAAACATTGATAATTCACAGATTTTGCACAAATTGTAAATGTCTTTCATCGAAATAATGAAAGATAATCAAGCGAAATGTATGATGTTGGAGCTAACGTCATTACATCAATATTTTGACATTTATATACCCAATACAAAGAAAATACGTAGCCGAAGAGCTAATTTATGAATTATGAAACTAAAATATAGAGTTGATACTTTTAAATATTTGGTTAATATACCGATAGTTCATTAAGAAAAATATTTTTAGTGGAAATTTTAGAGTTCGGAGAGCACAACAGTGAACATACTTCAATCAGAATCGAGGGTACTGCCAACTCAATGGAAATTTAGCTTAAACTTAAAATACAAATAATCAAGTATCACTATAGTATTGAGTTCCCTGAACATTTAAAAAATATAATATTGAAACATAAATAGCACTATTGATTTAATTGATAAATATCTAATATAAACATATATTATAACTTCATGTTTATTTAATGCTGTTGGTTATTTTCTGATTTTTTTAGTAAAATAATGGTTTGAGTTAACATTAATCGTAATTCCAAATTCATATAGTTTAAGAACCAACAACACAATAAGAATATGTGGAACATAGTGCCGTAGCGTCGTTACAAGGTGCAGCGAAATATTTAATAGTATTGTTTTAGATAGCCCGAAAGCTAAAAAAAAAAAAACCATAGGAGTTAAAATAAAGAAATGCAATACAAAATTCAAACTCATTGAAAAAAAATCAATAAACGAAATTTATATTCAATAGTAGCGTTCAAAAAGAATTGAAATTTATTATATTTGACACAATACAATATGTTGAAATATGGGTAAAATAGAATATTAAGATTGTATTGTACATTTTTCTGTTGGTTATAGAAATAGGAAGTAACATTAATTAACATCCACTGGCTTAACGAATGGTAAGTAGATTATAGGTATATCTAAATAAACGGAAGAAAGACTCAATGCTGAGCTTAATTTAAAAAAAAAATGCATAATGTTGAGCGTAATAAGTTTTATAAAAAGATACTAAAAATAAATTATTAAAAGGTGTTTACGTAAAATTTTGAATAAATACCCATAATTCATCTCTTCCTGTTTTACATTGATGCTGCTAACTTATTATAGAGCTTTTAATTACAGAAAACTCTATGAAAAAAACACGCATTTGTTAGAATTAAAACAATGATCTTTTGGTTGATTCAATTATCTACTTCTGATACCCAGTGAAATTGAAAAAACTTCAAAAATAAGGTATAAATGGTTCCACCTTTAGTAGTAATTTTAAAGTTAAATACAGAAGCAAACTTCTATTCAGCATGTTTCACACCTCTTCAAAACACAGTTACACGAGTTTTATTTTTATATTGCAGGTGATTTTATTTAACTGGAATTGAACTGATGATTGTGAAGTGAAACCAGTGTAATTCTTACAGAAATAAGTGTGTAGAATTTAAGTGATTTTAGATGATAGGCGGGTGGGTATAAATTCATTAATACATTTATACATTAATTTCTTTATTCAGTACATAACTTAAACAATAATTATACAGTATTATATTTAATATACATTATAATGTTAAAAAACGAATAATCTCAACTACCTATTGTCTAAGTAAGATATTTTTTCCCGAACATTTGAGCTTTTTTATCGAATGCAGGCGATTTAATAAGTGAATTTTCTTTATAAAAAGGGTTCATAGAATATTTGATGTATGACTCGTATATGTCGGAGAAAAAGTTTTTGATTCCATCTTCGTTTTTGACATCGTGCACCATGATGAATCTCATATGGCTAGCGGTGACGAAGGCGGAAACAAACCACTGGTTAAATTTATCAACAGATTTCAAGTACATAGTGTTCACTTTCCACAATTGTTCGTCCACTAAATCCAAAGCAGCGTGAGCAATGAACTGATTCAAATGGCGATGGTCTTCTTTCTGTAATTAAAATAAAGAAATAAATTATTATGTCATAAAATTGGAATTAACATTTAAAATTCAGTGATAAAAATCTTGATTTGATTCAATAAAAAGATCCGCAGAGTAGTTTATTATACTGTAAAACTCTGATAAATGTGCACTATGGTGATGGTAAAATTTTTACATTATTTTGATATATACAGTTATATTCACCAATGATTTTCTTACTTGTGCAGAAATGTGGCTATTTTGTTCCAACCCAAACATAGCCAAGGATGTATGCCTTTCTGTTAACAGTGTACATTTTCAATATTATTGTGTAATACATGTCACAAATGAGAAAAAGAGAAATATTTTTCGAAGCAAACAAATAATATGATGTTTGTTTATAAAATTCAATAACTTAATGTGTTTTTTACTGGTCTATGATTTCTGGTGGACCATATAGTTTTGCTTGCTCATTGCATTGGAACAACCACTAAGCGTTAATGCAAAATTACTTGGGGTATAATTATCATAAATATATACAATAATTGCACATATGTATAATACTTATTGTAAATGTCCAATAATTGTCATGGATGACTATGTTGTAATAAGAATGAAACCAAAAAACTAAAAATGTATGCATATACAAGAAATATTGATGAATTCACTAATCAAATTTGTTTTTATCATAACCATACGTCACCTTAAAAGATTGATTAAATTAATAACATATACCTTAACCTCCTTGTTAACGGGAGCAAATTCCATTTCAAAAACTGGGTTATCGAGGTGTCCTACAATAACGAAGTAATAGCTTCCCGCCATTTTAATTTTTTTGTAGTATTATTGCTGTAACATTATTTCATACATGTATTTAAAAAGCATTAATAAATTGACATAAACGCTGTCAATAAGAGGTTGATGACAGACGTCAAGCTAAAGTGTCAGACTTTAAGTTGCAAGTGGTTAAAATAGTATTTGAAAAATTTGATACTTACAACTGGGGATACTTATAAAACTTTCATTCAGTTACAATGTATGAATTCATACACTAAATAATCGATATATATATATTTATATATAGATTAAAAAGTGTTTGGTATTCCTTTATAGTATTATTTTGTAAATAAATAACATGCATTTTATTTTAACTCCAAATATGGAGCAAACGAACCTTTATAAGACGATGGCTTATTTAGACAAATTATTTTTCATAAGGATCGGTAAAGGGGCTAAATCTACAATCTACGACTATTACCAAAACCTGGGAAACAAATAGTAAAAATATTACTAGCAATGAATGCAGAATGTAATCATCCTTTTTGCCATTTCTTAATTACATAAATCCTTTCCAAATATTATAATCAAAGCCGGCTCAAGATATTAACAACACAAACAGTTGCCCGGGGCGCCATCGAGGGTTTTCGAATGAAAAATGAAATAATAAATAAAATGTTCAATCTGACGTTTTTATGATGGCAAAAGCATGTTCATGTTTATATAGGGCTGACTCAGTGCCAGACATGACTATTCCACATTACAGTGATTCTGAGATAAATATAAATTAAAAAAGGATTTCTTTATTAAATCTCCATTGCTACAACAACATCAATTGAAATACGTGTGTAACAAATACAAATTTACAGAAACATTTCATTTATAAAATGTTAAAGCTACTTACTTTTTCTGGGATTTTATTGTTTGAAATTATAAAGAAACGATAACAAATGAAATCGTAGTTTCCAGAGAAAGTGTCAGTTGTCAGTAATGATCTGAATTCCTATTGAGAGTTGACCATATTGTTACGGATAAATTGATTCTTCCCAAGTAACTAGGAAGAAAATGTGGGCTAGTCATGTTTGGCTCTGAACTAGCCATATTAAAGATAATCACTTTTGACGACACTTAACTATGCTCAAGATTTAAATCTGTAGGGTAAACTCATGCGGAGTTTATTATTGTAATTGACATTATTGTACGATACGTTTTTAGATGGTAAACTTATTTTCATATATTTAATTTTTAATTGTGAACATTATAATTATATTTGAAAGGGCGCCGAGATTGCGGCGTGATTATATGTACATATTTTTTAATTTGTCCCTATGGTTTCTACGTTTCAATCTTATAGCGGAATTGATATGAAATGAGCGGAAGTTTTATGAAAGTAATATATTTCTTTGTACCTAGACATTTTGAACTGTACGTTGCACGTGTATGGTAAACTTTGGATGTATATATAAAATAAATCATAAACGTATGTTTCCATAAAACATTTACGCAAACGTACTCTATCAACATACAAATAAATATGCACATGTAGATATGTATAGAATATATTGGCATGTTCTGTGTACCTATGTAAATAAGATTAATTCAATTCTGTAGGTAAGAGAGCGACCTCCGCGCACAATGGACCTTTAATTTGAATGGGAACAAGAACACGGGTCTATGGCATTTTTGAACAGAAATTTTCTTTTCAACAGACAAACCCTCTTCGAATGTCAGGTTTTCAACAAAAGAGAAGGTGGACGACGACAAGCGTGTAGAAGGCATATCATGCTCGCACACATTGCGACGACTTTGCATTTCACATGACTTGGACCAAATAAAAAATTATAATAAATATCCTTGGGTATTTCGATTCATTATATTGTATTTTTTGTAACCCTGCTTGAAATAAAAATAGCCTAAAATAAATTTGTATAGTTCACACTTCTACGCATATTTTATACATATGTGTAAATTCATAATGAATATCCTTTAGTCCAGGACTGGCCAAGCTCACGGTTCGCGGTCTGCATGTGGCCCGTGGTTATAATCTCCTTCGGGTTATACATAATATAATATTATTAAACAAAGCTGTAAAATCGTAAAACATTGAATTATCTTTGGGAATAAACGAAACCATCATGTCTTCATTGCCATGCAAATATGTTTTGTTGTTGGTTCAATACATGTTTTCGCCGCTTATCTACAATAGTTGTAGTATCGTTTTTTCAGATGTATACTGAATGAACACTTTCTGTATACGTCACCATTCAAAATTCAAATTAGTCACTTACAAAAAAATAACAAGTATAATTTTGCTGTGAAGCCAGACCAGATTTACCAAAAAAAATATTGCAGAAAATTTGCAGTTTTTCTTATTTATTTGCCGCAAATTGGGTTGGCCAGGCATGATTAATATTCAGTCTAGTAATGTAACTTTCTTCATATTATAAAATCTTCATTTTTTTAGCTCACGTGTAATTAAATTATGTTAAAAGTCTTCTCTACAATCCTCTCTAACTTTGCGCATAGCTACCGAGGAGCGGTTAGAGTAGTTGCTCTAGGTGCACGAATCATGAGGGGCGCAAAATATTGTTGGGGGCGTAAGTAAAATTCTCAGTTAGTGTGAAAGCTAAAAAATAAACGAGAAATCATAGGTGGCTCAACGATTTTATTTGCTTCAGGGCGCTGAATATGTAGCTAGCCCATTGGATTGGGATGGATTACAATCTGAAGAAATGATTGCATAAAAACCAACAAAATAAGTATTTAAATAAGTAAGTGTACTAAAAAATTATATTACTATCTGCAGTTTTGTCGCGCGGAATTATCTTGTGTGCATTTATCATGGAACCTTTTTGACGGACTGTGAGTTCAAAAAATTAGAAAGCACACGAGTCTCTTTAGTTTGAAATAAATTGCCCCATCAGAGAACTGTCATTTGCACAATTTCTCTACCCACTTTCTTATTTAATTTATTGAGGGTGGATGGAAGTTGTTGAATAATATTAAGTTCGACCGTCGTGTATCGTAGCTTATAATGTCGATTTAGTTTTTAGGGTGACATTGGCGTAGAGCACTTAGGTAGTATGATTAAATTCATTTATTGCCAAAAATCCTACTTCATATATATTTAAAAAATATACTAGCTTTAGTTCATGGCTTTGGCTAAGATAAATTAAAGCCCATTTTTTATTAAAATTACTTTTATTAATACCGTTGATACAAATTTAATTCAATACTTGGCTATACGCAATATTTTAAGTCTCTTCTTTTTAAGAAATTAAAAGGTGAAAGTAAAAAAATTGTCTTATAAATGGTAACCAAAATAATATGTACAAATTTCGTGTCTCTACTTTATCGCTTGGGGGAAGTTCGTGTGACAAATATACCGTACTTACATACTTTCTGTTTGGTGATATATAGATAATTATTATGAACTTTACAATATGTAGCAGCTAAACTATAGTCATGTCGGAATCATATTCAATCTTTATATTGTCAGTCAGTTAAATATTGCTCAGAACTCAGTGGATAAAACAGTTATTTATAAATCTTTTCTTGGTGTGTAAAATCGAATCTTGTGGCTGCATCAAAATTCATATGATTTTTCTTATATATTTGAATGTTATTAGTTTATAGATCGATTATTAGCATGAATGTCAATATGTGATGCTTTAGACGAAATACTTGACTACATTTACGTTCTTAGATAAATGCCAAAAGTGTTTTATAACCTCACTTTATCCCATTTTCGGTGTATATCGGCGCGACAAATAGTAGATAACAAAAATAAATATACTTATTCAACACTATAATTTTAAAGCTTACTTAACATTTTAGAGTTATCGACACGGATACTATCGACTTTTATAACGAAGTTGATAATTTTAATTATTTGAAATTGAAACATACAATGAAAATGTACATTTAAAATCACACTATTTCTTAAGACATTAATTAATATCATTTTAAATTTTATACTCGAATTATTAAAAATTAAATTTAACTATTTCAATTTAAAGTTACTGTATTTAATTAGAGGTACATTATTTCGTTTTACATCATAATCAAATAAAATAATACATGCAGATTTATGTGTATATTATGAGATACTATAATATCGTCGTATTACTGGCAAAAGACGATAAAGTGAAAAAGTGAGTTTTGAAATAATCGAGTTTTAATATTTGAGTCTCTCTGTTAAATAGATTTTACGACAATTTCTTAAAGTAAAATTATTATACATTAAGAATTTGTCGTAAAATTTATTTAACAGAGAGCCTCAAGCATTAAAACTCGATTATTTCAAAACTCACTTTCTCACTTTAACGTCTTTTGTCAGTAATACGACGACATAACAGACGGTGAAATTAATCGTATGAAGTTACGTGATTATTTTTTATGAACACGTGATCTTGCGTAGGCAGGAAAGCATTGTGTAATTGTCAATTTGGGTATCGCATCAGAGGCCGGAAAGGTTTGAATGAATAGAAAAAGTTATAATCCTAAATCGGTGTCAAATATCCACGTCACTGGCGAGCAAGGTAAGGGTATTTCCCGGAATTATGTTGATTGAAACATTTGCATAGAGAGCAGTGAGAAGTGAACTTTGGTCGGAGGCAGTTAACTCAGTCCCGGATGCGAGGATATACGTTCAGTTAGTGGGTGGCCAAAATGCGGCTTCGATCCTTGCTTACATAATTAATAATAGTGGCTCCTTAGTTTAGAGTTACGCATCCATCTCTTGTGGCATTCATGCGAGTTTACTAAAGAGGCTTATAATTAAATAATATATAAAATGAATACATATAAAATGTGCTATTATTGATTGAATCAGGATTTCTATTTTGCCATTTAGACGTTCTTAATCGTATGAAAGTAAATCTACCCAATTGTAAAATTGTATAAAATATAGTCACGCAATACATTGAAATCTTAATAACATTCATTTGTTTCAATTCAAAATTCTCGGCAGCGAAGTATATGAGGAAATTATTTTTAATTATAAAAATAAATCTAAGCAAGTTTGGCGTATAACAGTGTCAAAGAGACGAACATACTGTAGGAATGATTGCGAGTACTCCATTACAACTAAATTTTATTTGGTCTACAGTATAATGTATTATATGTATGAAAGTGGAGCATCTGCATCTATACAGTATGGGGATGTCCACTATAGGAATGGAATATAAGGATTTTCACTTTGTTATGTTGAAAATATGTTTTCACGAAAATTGTTTATCAGCTAATTGCTCAAGCCGATGGAGATCTGTTTACACATTTTCACTTATTAATAACTGGCACATATTTAACGTTCTAAACTTTTCAAAGTATTTTATATGACGATCTGATATTTTTATAGTTCGCTTGTTTTAATTCTAAAAATGCTGCACGTAGAAAGCGCTGGCGAATTTATTTAAATTTCTTTTAAAAACCCCATTATATTCAGGCGCTCTTGTGCGGTGCACAATCTAGACATAAGAACGGCGCGGCTGTAGTGTAGATTCATATGCTACACTTTTGGAGTGAACGTGTTGTATACAAACATAAATGTTTATTAGTTTGTCAAGTTTTTTCAGTTTGTAAGTCAGTTTGCTACGTTCATTCGACAATATTATTATTATTACATTTAACGGCTCGAAAGAGGTAAGAAAATGTGTCAAATGACTCCACTAACATTACATCTTCTTTCTGTTTGGTTTCGGGAGATAATCCTAAAAGTTGAGAGGTTTTCTCACCTCCGCAGACAGGATAGATAGCGACGCGGTTAAGTTTGTGTTTTTTCTGGTTCCCAATGGACACACAACCCGACAAGGAGCCTTACATTTGAACACTCGAAACGTTATTTTTTATTTCTGCTTCTTTTACTGTTTCCTAGCGCGAAAGGACATTGAAAGTAATCGGAGTTGTTGTCGTACTGTGTTATTTTTTATGTTATTGCGGACATATTTCGTGAAAGACAATGCACTGCTTGCGGTTGAACAATTTCATTGGATTATAATTTCACAGATAACAATATCTCGTTTTTTTATATAATCAGTGATAATGAAAACTGAAACATTTGCAAACACTCGCTTTTTTATCACACACATTCCGAAAGTAGATCATATGGATCTTTACAATATGGAGATATCCACCTCAGAAATGAAATACAAGAACAAAGACTTTAGTTGGCTTGCGGTACGGTATGCTTATGTTTCTAAGCTCTGTTCATAGAAAATTATTGTCTATGGAAATTATGAAAGAAAGAATTAACATTTTTTTTGACATTAAATACTATCATTCGAATAGTGAAGAGGACTGGAAGATGAACGAGATAACGAAGAACCGATAATCAACGCCTTCGACAAATATAGTACATTATTAAAAGCTGCAGAATTTGTATTGAATATACATCAACTGAAAAAAATATTTAACAATCAATATGTCTTACATATATGACAAGAAATATATATTGAAATGAAAAAAATCACTAATTTAAAACAGTAATATTCCGTAACATTCTTTATTGGAATATATATATGATGCTGTTTAAAATTGTTCAAATAAAATTAGTGTTTGTTTGAGATATATACTCGTATTTATGAAGAACTTATGTCTATCTTAAGAAGATCTAAAAGATGCGCGACTTAATTTAATTTTAAATCTACTGCTACTCAGAATATGGGTTATGAATTCGATTACATTCAAATGTGTCAAAAGCTTTTTTCTCTCTCACTTCACATGGCGAACAATATTATACTGTGTTATTAACTGTACAGTATAATATTGTAGCCGTGAATCGGGTAGTGATGACACTCAATCGCGAAAGCTTGAAGGTCTGTATTCATAGCGATGCGTTTTACTACAAAGTGATGACGGTATATTTATTTACCTTCCCTTGCATCGTAAATTTCCACTTTTCCATTACTTACTCACCACACTGAACCTATAAATAGTATTTTTTCTTACATATATCTATTTAAACATGATTTAAGGCTTAGTCAACAGTTGTCGGTCGTATAAAGTATGCAGCTACCTCAGAATGCAGAAGTAAATGTTCAAAATTTTTTTTTTTAATACTATACATACTTTCTTTCGGTAATTTATTGTAAGTAAAAACATCAAGACCAAGATTATTGTCATAAGAAAACTAAAACATTACAAATAAATAAAGCTGTACTAAAAAGTAAAATATTATGCCGGATTCTGGCACAGTATTGAACGTATAATTACTGTGTTTTTACTTAACAGAGCAGTTTTATAAAAACATGTTTACAATCTATAATAGGTTAGATAGTAGTTAGATATGTTAGAGTATTTTTTCTTCCACCACCCATAACGCGTAGCCTCGCCAGTCATGCGGGACTGTAATGTAGTGTAACGAACGTTAGACACTTTGAAAACTATTTAATATTTGCTATTTACTAGAAGGCGCATATTTCCTATCTCTTAACATATGCGGTTGATTTTGAGCTACTCGGTAGCTGAGCTAGATTAGATAAAATGATGAATTGTAATGATTTTACCGTATACAGAATTAGAGCTGATATTGTATTAACGATATGACGGTAGAACTGCGTTTTGTACTAAAATATGAAGACCATTCCAATTTGAGAATCGTGTACTAATGTCATTTTAATGTTCAACTGATATTTGTGACAGTAATCATATTTTGTCTAGCTGTCAGTTGAAAAGTCCCAATGAATAAGAAAGATGGTAATGTTAAAAATAATACGATGGTTAATTTTTTTATAAAATATACATGGTAGTATTTTCGCTAGTATTTCAGAACTGAAAAACAAATATGGCGATGGAAGACAAAAAAAATATTCTAAGAATGTTCATCATCGGATTATTTTTATAATTTTCATTTTTATACAAGTATTTTAATAAGTATTCTCTAATTATAAAAATAAAGCAGTAAGTGGGTGCTAGACAGTGCGACGAAATTAACATTTTTTATGGTTGGCTGTTTTCCTTCAAAGTGACAGGAGAAGTTTCTCATATCTATCCACTAGTGGGAGAGGAAAATGAAAACACAGAGCAGTGGCAAGGCTTACGTCACATGGTTTTAATGAAAACTGAATTTAAACTTTATGCTTGAATGCGGTGATGAACAACCATTATCATGTGTTATATATTACTAATTATTATTATCATTATTTTATTAATTAATTAATTTATTTAACATGATGAGAATATTAAAAGCTTAAAGTATACACAATAAGGCATAAAATACCTTTCTTTATAGAAAAATTTATAAAAAGGTAGCAAAAGATTATACGTGAAGTGTAAAAAAAATGTGATAGTTAAGAGTGGATTTATGCATTTTGGGCTATGAAAATATGGGTTGGAATCTGAAACTTCCGACACAGAAGCGCGCGCGCTTGTCGTTCTAACATCAGGACAATAAATTAAGAAATAAATCTGACTCTTACTAGTTTAGTTGTCCACTTGTCCACTCGTCGTGATGGTCGAATTTCATACAACACTCTTTTGTTCGAATTTTTTTTCCGATTTTGAATTTCGTCGTAAGTGCAAATGACTATAAGGTATTCGTAAATCAGGGACTGTTGGTATTAATAAAATTATTATCACGTATGACTATTAGTTGATTTAATTATTCAACAATTTTATCACTCATTGAATACAATAACCAACTCGAAAATGTCATTTTCAGAAAACAAATTGAAAATTAAAATCACCCTTAGTCCATTATAAATAATTTAATTATTAAATTACAATAAAATATTTGTTTATAATAGCTTAATATTCGTATAAATACATCTATATAAATAACAAAAAACACAACTGTTGAGTTGTTACGAAATTTTATTAAATGTACAATAAATGCATACATTGTATTTAAGAAATAAATATCCATTGAAAAAAATACTAAAAATTCTTATCGTCATTTTCCGCTAATCCCAGTTGAAGACATCGGACGTTTTAGCATTGGATTATTGAAAGACAATAAAAGAGCCGCTACTGAAAATACTGACACCAAGGTGTCCCGAAAATGATATTCGGATAGAGACAAAAATGGTTTTCTTCACTGGCTTAAACAAACTTTTCCGCAAATGGTGCATTTTAGAAAGCTTTCTTGGTTTACTAATACCATTTACCGGATGTGAATACTTTCATACAGTTTCCTGTAAGACTCTGGCAATCTCTTCTAAGAAGTTGAGATGGAGACGGCCTCATAAGATGTCGCTAGAATAAAGGCTTCACGTCAAAATAGCAGTGCTCGGTTTGCAGAGAAACGCGAAATGATTGTGGCTAAGAAATATAAAAACGCTTTTGCTACTTATTCTATATAAAGAATTTTCTAACGTATTCGTAAAGAGCGCATGAGTTACACATACGAGTATATTTTAACGATACCGCAACAAAGCATTGCGGTGTGGCCAACGCCGCGCGGACAAACCCGCGCAGTATAAAATTAAATAAAATGGTTTTTTTTTCAATTAATACCTTTTTTGAGTAGAGACGGAATATTTATTTTTGGTTAGAGTGTCATTTACACTTTTAATAACTGTCAATTTCAATTTAAATCTATTTTTTTACATGACATTTGATGTGTATTTACAATAAATTTCAGTTCTAAAATACATATTATTACACTAATAAGGGGAGCTGAATATTTTTTGGCTGCTAAGTATTGTATGATGATAAATGTAAACTATCTTATATTATTTCTATTTTTATTTTATTCGTACGTTTTTTTGTATTGCATATACAATACAATAGAAAGAAATAAATTTACTCATTGTCTATTTCTTTTATATCGCGCGCAGCTTTTGCAGCGCGTGTCTGACCGCGCGGGCTTGTTCTGCGCGGCCTTGGCGGAACAAAATTTAAAACACAATAAATTATTTAGAGAGGTTTTGTTTTTCATCTTTATTTTAGTTAAGTTAAGATAATAATAATTATAATCAAATACTTTCATATAAATTATATAACATGTAATGTTAACAAACTGTCTCAGTTTGGTCTCATCAAATATCCAACATATTTTTGTAACTATCCAGAACAAGATGCTAATTATATATTGTGAGTATTTCTAAGAATGTGTACGTATTGGGAAGAATTACTCAAGTCGGTCCAATCAGATGTTGAAGCCGTCAGCCCATCCAACCTGGCAACCACAAGGGTGAATTTCATATCTTTTAAAAGGATTTTGAAGCTTTATGGCGAGCGCGTTGTCTTTTTAACACAAGTAATAAATTTTACATTTACTTTCGGAACATTCCCGTCGAATAAACTAGATCGTTTTTTGAAATTAGCGTTCCATAATACGCATTATTAAGACAAGAAATTTGTGATGGTGTGACATTTCATAAAGGAATTGGAAACCATGTCATGGATTCCTTCTCAGGATTCAAATTATCATCAGCAATATACATTAGCTAACGGTATATCAAGAAAAATTGATTGTATTATATTAATATTTTTTTTGGCAAAAGATTTTAAATGTGTTTTTTTACTAGATATCTACCCATTCCAACGACACAAACAGTTTATAGTAGGTTTTCAACAAAACGAGTCGAAGATCGATTTATAAGAAAACTTTGTGAAAGTTTTCTCGTCAGTGTACCCGAGGCACTCGTCATTGTGTCAGTGTCAGCCGATTCATTGGCGACAATCCAAATAGCTGTCGAACAAAAGATTTTTATCGAAAAACAAAAGCCATAAACGATAGGTTCGCAGTAATATGAAAAGCGGAAATCTCCACCGATGGCTATTTAACACGGGCGATCGTGTTTTATAGACACAGGGTATATTATTTAAAGCGGTTCATAAAAATACGATGAATATTTCAAAAACATTAAATTTTTTACATTGCAATTAATTTCTTTGTTGGCATTTGTTTACGTTTTAATTCAACTAGTAGTCACTAGTATACAATGACAATAATTCCATTTATGAATAAAAGATTAGCATTTTTTTTTTGATAATGGCTACACTAAACGTAACTATATATTACTCTATGGCGTAAACATGTCTTTTTCGGAAATGGTTTCGGTTTGAAAATTTATCTTGATAAATTTATTAATTCTGTGGTCGATTGATCAGTATGGGCGATTTAGGAGACCGTTTTCAGCATTTATTGTATTATATATGTTAGACAAACATGTGTTATATGCAATTACGTGAGTTGATGAGTTATTCGCTTACGTAAAAATTTATAAAAACATCGATGCCACTGATATCGAAACATTTATGTAGAGTATATTTTAATTGAAAAAATGGAGGAAAGTATCCTGCGGTGCTTCTAAATGTTTACTCCCGATAGATTATTTTAAATTCGGGATACTGATTAAATTAATTCATCGAATTATTTTTATTGGTTGACAAGATCGAGCTCAAATTGTAATATCAAAGAAATGTAGTTATTTTTATTTTTGAAAAACGTTATTAATGTTTGAAAATTCGATAGTATTCATTGAAATTACAAGAACAAACACTTAGACTAGATTTAAATTTGTCTTCCACTGGCTACTGAGCCAAGAAGTCAGTACGTACGGACATCTACTGGATTTAAAAAATCCGAAAATGTAAAACTGGATACCATACAGGTTGAAAAATTGGTTAAAAATACGGAAAAATAAATCTGGACAAATCTTTACATTGCGAAGATACATAAACTTCATTTCTGTAGTGGACGTCACCACATCGAGTAGATACATAAATATGCTCCACTTTCGTAGCAGATATGGTATAAAATATAAGTAAAAAGGTCTTCGATTATTTATTATTTAGAATTTATTTAAGGTTGAGTCCCTATTCACCCTGTAAATATTTCTTGATTAAGTTTTCCGGTCGATTTCGTCAGAGTTCTTAGTTAGATCATAAAGAAGTTGTTATTATGTCAGGCTGTAAAGATAACGCACCCAATTTATAGTTAATTACGTCTGAATAATGATATATTTTCGGGATGCTGGATGGTTTATATACCTGCTTATGATATTTTATATCCCTGATAATGAAATGTTTATGAACGACTGAATATAAACATGATGTTAACGCCGCGTAAGAGAATAAACGTTTGTCTGCCATTCTTGTACGTACTACGAAATGATCAAGTATTGCCTTAAATATTTGGTTTTATATTTGTAACATTTGCAGATACTGTAGTATTATGTTTTAAATACACTTTTATTTATCAAACATTATATCATTTAAAAGGTGAAGAATATTGTATTAATAAAAATAAATAATTTTAGCCGTGTTTTTTTGCACTGTCATTGAAGTGGCAGAAAGGTAAATGGGCGCACTTAGTAGCTGGAACTTGCGGATTTAAATCACACAGATTCAGGATTTTTTTAAATTCAAAATTTTAGAACTGGAATAGGTTTGGAAATCGACATTTTTCGTAAAACAACCTGTCAAAATAAGCCTTTAAAATGCGAAGATCAATGTATTCCATTTCATGGAGCGGCTATTTTCATACCATTGAGATCAATATGATCCGCTTTCGGAGCGGACATGGTAAAAGAAGAATAATTAAAAATGGACCAAATTCAGTAAACATCACAGAACATGATGGACACATTTCAATTCCATGTTATGGCAATATCTACCGTATATATAGCATGTGCATTATTTATTCTTAAGCTATTAGTAAGACTATTTATAGTCTCCCCGGTAGCGTAGTTGGTACGTGCGCGCCTATCAATCCGGGGAATGCGAGTTAGATTCCCCATATGTCGGATTTAAAAAAATGCAGGACTGGATACCCGTCGGGTTGAGCAATTGTTTGACAAACATTTCTCGTGAAAAATAATCTGTCAAGACGTCTTCACATTGCGGGGATCCATTTACTCCACTTTCAGAATAGTTATCTTTACACTGTCTAGACCCATATGCTCCACTTTGAGGGGCTCCACTCCAACATGGTATAAATAATAATTAAATAATTAGTAATATACTATGATGTGTGAAAAAGAAGAATATTCTAATATAAGATCCAAAGTTTACAATATAATAATAGCACGTTTATTATATTTTCAAGCCTGTTCTAAAACTGCTCTCTATAGATTCTTTCAAAGTGATTATTTTGATTGAAAAATGACCTTCAATGTATATTAGAGTTATTTTCAAGCAGTATAATTTTTTTGTGTGCTTAAAGTGCTTAAAAATAATACATTTAATTAAAGCGAGTATTTTTTTGATTATTTAGTGATGTTAAATGATAATTCGTCCATCAATGTGTAGTATTTAGTATCCCTCAACATGGATGACGAAGAGAATAAAATAAATCTGACAGAAACATATTTAAGACAAAATAAAGGCTTTGGTTGAGCGACTAAGTTCCGACACTAAAATGTCCGACCGACTATTTCTACTTAACTGCTGATAAACTCTGACCCCCGGACCTATTTTACAGCCCCTGGAAAGGTTTTAAGCCCCTGTCCGACATTGTCCTGCCTGCCGCTAGATGGCGGTTGGAAATGTCGATAGCCTGACACTTTGATCTGACAATTTTCCGACCCAACTAGCCTCAGAGAAAACTTTAAGAAGTTTATTTTTTATACGTGGCTTAATGATTATATTACTAATAGAATTTATCCATTGCCATAATTATTTATTTGTTCAAGCGTTCTAAACATTCATATTGATATCAATCGAACAATTTAAATTGTTAGTGTATTAAAGAAATTTTTGTTTTTAATATTTGTTTGTTTCCATGGCAACATTTTTTCAAATAACAATAACGAAATAAGATTCACAAAATATACCAAAACGCATTTAGTTTTTGAAGAGTGTCTGTAATAATTATTAGATGGATTCACCTTTCTCAAGTGTAGATTACACGTGCTATTAGAAATAACTGTAGTCTTTATTTAGAGGTTATATTAATTTGATCAATCTTTTGGTTTATTAGGATATTAAACGCTATGCGTGAGATTGATACTTTTTATTTAATTTTGATGTGTATAAGAAGCCGTCATGCATAAAATACAGACACTGTTTTTATTTGATTCCATATGGTGCGAGTGCAAAAACCATGTAGCATCTATACAGACTTAGTGTGTTTTGAATATTCACCCTCATCACACACACACACCTTTTCTACGTGCGACACTGCAACACGTCATAATACGCAAACCCCACATCTCCCTGTCTGCATTCAACTGAAGTGCTTTCGGGCGAATTAAAATTAGCATTTTAATGTAATTTATATATTATAGATATAGTCAATTTTATATGTATTTTTTACTACATTACTGTTAGTATTTAATTATTTATTATAATAATGTATTTTAATTTAATAATACGTTATTTTCGATAGAATAATACGGACTAAAATTTTTGAATATGTTTTCCGAAAAATGTTAATTTTTGAGTGCAATTCATTTAATGAATGATATCCTAACTTTGACAAAAATTGTCCTTTCCATTTTTATTAATTTTGTTACTTGTAAAGCTTTACGCGGTTTTTATTATTTGTCGCGGCTTATTTAAAACAATAATTTGTTAAAATTAAACACAACGATTATTAAAAAACTTAAATAAATAGATCTTAAAATGGCGATTTAAAAAAATAATTTATCAGCCAGCTACGAATAGTGACCAAAACTGGGCAGAGATTTAGAATTTGTTGCCATTTTCTGCGTCAATTTTCAATAATTTAAAAATGAATTATTGCAATATGTATGCGTAGTTTGATTGCGTGGCTTTCAGTAATTGTATTAATGACGACAAACAAAAATGTCTACATAATAAAATTCTGGCCTTAAAGTTCGTCATACTGCTTTCAATATTGAC
The DNA here is from genome assembly GCA_022683975.1 of Rhyacophila evoluta. Taxonomy (NCBI): domain Eukaryota; kingdom Metazoa; phylum Arthropoda; class Insecta; order Trichoptera; family Rhyacophilidae; genus Rhyacophila; species Rhyacophila evoluta. The sequence goes on from JAGVSQ010000858.1 coordinate 28,141, forward strand.
CAAGCATTAGGCCTTCATTCGTGTTAAAGAGCGTCGTTAATTTTAATGCTATTTATTCCTTTGATGGCCGGTTTGTATGCGGGTACCCTGCCTTGAATTTTCTCTGTTTTATTATCTTTACCGATCGGGTACAGTTTTGTTTCAAATTCAAAGAAACGGACTGTGTAAATTTTGGATTTATGTAAACCCTAGCAATTTCCTCTTACATCATTTGCAAATAACGTAACATACAATTATTTATTCTACTATCACAGTGAAACAAATATTTAATTAGTTTAGACAATCTTATGTATTTATTTATTTTCATTAATTGGATTTCAAAGAAACCTCAGATTGTCTGTGGTTTGGGATATTACTAATATTAATACAACCAAATTATGCTAATATAGAATTCATAACAATATTTATGAAACTGAATCAAATTTAAATAATAACCAATTTCATTCCCAAAATTATAAATGACTTCTGTATTTTACTTTTATTGTCGATTTGATGGAAAGTTTATTTTTTGTTTTTTTTATACCGTGCTTGCTCATGAAGTTGGGCTTATGGATCTAAACAGTGTGAAGATATTCACTACGAAACTGGAGTATATAGATCTGCGTAATGTGAAATTGGTTGTCAGGGAATTCCTCAACCTAATGGGCATCCAGTCCTGAATTTTAAGATTTAAAAAAAAATCACTGCTAATGATAAATCTGCATGTGGGAATCAAACTCGCATTCCACAGACACAAGACGTGCACAACAGCCTCTCGGATAGTTGTATATTTATAAAAAAATTGAAATCTTAAATTTGTTAAAAGCAATTAAGTTATTGATATCCCCTGGTATAAATCGCTTTTTTTCGATCGAAATACTCGTAAGCTTTTTGCCTGAAATCAATTTTAAGCTCTGTAAATTTTCAGCTCGTCTCTTGTAATAAACTTAGCTGTAAACTTTGAGTAGATTCACTTATGTTATAAGATTGTGAAGTGTATGATAGTAAGTTTCAGTGAAACTTTCGATCTATCAAGCTCAATCATGAATATGCAACGACAGAATACTAAATTCGTAAGGCACGTGTTCGTAAAGTACAATGCATAAGTGATTTTGCAAACTAGACTCTTCTCCCTGACGACATTCTAGAATGAAAGTAATAACAGTAAAAAGCTTATTTTTATATTACGCATAAAAGTACAATTCTTATAAAAAAGTACTAAAACTCATACGTATAAATTATGTTTTATTATTCATATATAAACATTTACTTACACCTGCAGTTTTATTAAACATTGCATTATTCTGAATTTTATATAGTATGAATTTTGCTGAAATAAATAAATATTAACATTTTTACTTTCAAATACTTTAGAACATTTTTGTGCTAACCCATGCGTTTATACAACATATACAGGTTATGAGTCAATATAAAAATGAGGCATTCATACAAGAGATTGCAAACAATAAAACTATACTTTACAAAGTGACTTAAACCAAAAAATCAAGTTACGTATTCCTGCAGTATTGGCAACAATATGGATTATTATATTCATACACTTTCTCCGTCATCAGTCTGTGATTTATTTGGATTCCATGTCTTACCCTTTTAATCGCATTTCAATCGTTGGAAGCCATTGTTGACAAAATCTACCCGTAAAATATAATTTTCTGTATTTTTTATGATATAATTGGTGCATTAAGTCTTGTTAAAGTATTCCACTATTCTCTCTAGAGTTTTCTTTCAAACAGCTGCAACCCATTCTGCAGTTTTTGACGCTTATGTAATAAATTGACATATTTCTATATGTATTAACTGATACTTCTCTTTTATTTTCTGTAATCATAACGGAAGCAAATGTAATAAAATGCCGTCGATAATAAAATACAATGTGAATTTTGAAATGAAAACGTTCTATAAGTGAGAATATAAGGTAATCAAGTATTATTTGAAGGAGTCAAATTATCACAAAAAAAAAACAAATAATTGAAACCTGTCATTGAATTGGAGCTAAAGTGGAATCCTTTTAAAGCTCGCAAAGCAAAAGTGTCATTACGGGAATACATTGCCAGGGACTATTATTTTATACGCATTACGGCTAACGTAATTTTATCCGTCGAGCTTTGCTACGATTTCCTCTACGCCGTCGTAGACGCTGGTTGATGTTTATACATTTTGAAATGTTAACGTAGTTTTACTAATGTATTCAGAAGAACAAGTTGATTTCATTACAATGTACCGCAAAAAACTGATATCTATCTTGAGTTACAAAATCAGGAAAACTACTTTATATAAGTTGAGTCAGATACTTAAAATAAATAGTTTATTTTTATTGTGTTGGTAATTATTGTACATATCAAATAATATTATTTTGAAATTTGTGCACAATAAGACTGCATCAATAGTCGTGCTCATAGTCTAGGAGAAGCATCATTTTTATTTGCACATCATTTCTTTTAATATTTTTTTTTAAATGTTTCAGTGAGTACCTTAAAAGAACTGTGAATTATATTCAATTTTTTTTATATGTATTATATTTATCACAACTTATTTGGCTTAAAACATGCAGAATTTTTTTATTATTAATATTATAAGAAGTCAATTTTATATCTAGTATTAACCACCAAATTTCTCAGAAAAAATCATATAACATAATAAAATATTAAAAATAAAATAATGTGATGTCATAAGCCAACAAAATCTTAGAGTTACATATACTTTGAGTAAATTTTTAATAATATCTACTTACTTCAAAATTGGTATGCTTTAATTATTTATCATAAAGAAGCCAAAAGAAAAACGTCACTTTTTATAGCAAATTATTACAATGAATCACTTATGTTGAATTAATCTTAAAAATATTAATACGCGCATCTCAGAAAGGTAGAAAAGTATTAAAGTGATGCTATCAAATTAATTTGATTTTCCTCGATATTGTTTTTGTAAATGGAATTTTTATTTTTGACCCCGTCAAAATAAATCAAATAAAAATTACGCCATTTCTCAATTGTGTATAAATCAAATTTCTAAATTCATTGTCAGTCAATTCAGTATATTCCATGAACAATGAATGATATAAAGTTCTAAACTATTTCCAATGTGGTTCATGTAGTAAATAAGGTTGGTAGAGTTAGTTAGACTTACCTCTGAAAGCCAATTAATAAAATATTTCGAAGATTTTTTTTTTATTTGAAGATTACCAAGACTAATTTACAAGTTTAACATTTGGTTAGGCAATTGAAAATAATTTATAGTTAAAGCCTCGACTAATATTGACTGTATAAGAAATGGAATTCGTAAAAAAAGTGATTTATTTTCAGTGTTTCTAGAGGGAAAAGAGGGAAATGTTTTTTAAAATGAAACAATTGAAGGTCGTTAGTTTCTCGGTTCGCCGTCGAAAAATAATAATTAGTAGCGCATCAGTAAAAACAGAGACCTGGCAAGAGAGTTGAAACGGAAGCGTGGGCATTCAATCCAATAGCGCGTAAAACGGATTGCTCCACTTCTCTTACTTAAAAGTAAATAAAAGGTCAAAGAAGAAGAGGAAAAAGGAGACGACTTCAAAGCAAAGAGATTGATGGCACACTTTACAATACGGAAAAATGAAACAAGTACTCAATGACTCGGAAAATTCTCTTTCAATAAAACGTATCCGTATAATGAAATTTGTAGCTGATGTTTCAAGATATAAATATACATCCACTTACCTATTCCTTACGGAATTTTAAAACGACGCCCAAAGGAGAATACTTTAAATACAGTTGAAATAAAAAAACATCATTGTTACGGTGTCGATGCAGTGAGACATGTAATATAAAATAAGATATCAGTGTATTTAAGTAAATTTAACCAGTAATCATACATTCATATTTATATCTATTTTTTATATTTATTTGTGATTTCATATTGTGTCAATTCACTGTTTCTCATATACACTTAGTATACTATACTACGGACTGATCATATGAATACTATCTGACAATCTTTCAGGACGCCGGTTGGAGACATTTGTGGGTTATATTTAACATGCATATAACAACAGCTATAACAACTTAAATAAAATAACAGAGCATTGATATTTATTTCTAATTGCAAGTATAATTCGTAAAGTAACTTAAAATTAATCTGACTGAAAAGGTAATAATTTGATTATAAAAAAATGAACATTGATGTTATAGTCCTCATAAGGAAGTGCTGCATCCTCAATGATGAAGTATGTAATCAGTATGGTATCTTATGGCTTGTGTATTTTTTAAATTTTTTCCACCACGTTCACTCCTAAAGTGGAGTAAATGGATCTAGTCAGTGTGAAGATATCGACTCCAGAAGTAGAGTATGTGGATCTTTGTAATTTGAAGACGTCTTGACAGGTTATTTTTACGATAATTGTTTGTTATACAATTGCTCCACTTCATAGACATCCGATCCTGTATCTTTGGATTTTTAAAATCCGACAGATGGGGAATTGAGCCCACATACCAAGGATTGCTAGTCGTGCAAGACCTTTTAAATTTTAGTGGTTAGTATATATTAGCGTGCGTGTTTATCATCCGAAAAATACAGGTTTGATCCCCACATCTGGTGTGTTTTTAAAAAATGGTAGCGTAGTTGGTAGCGTGCGCCTACCAACCCGAAGAATGCGGGTTTGATTCCCCATCTGTCGGATTTTAAAAACCTACAAATGCAGGACTGGATGTCCGCCGGGTAAAGTAATTGTTTGAAAAATAATTCTCGTGAAAAATAATCTGTCACGACGTCTTCACATTGCGGAGATACATATGCTACTCTTTCGGAGTAGATATCTTCATACTATGTAGATCCATATGCTGCACGTTGGGAACGAACATGGTATATACAAAAAATAGTTTTATGTATATTTTGGAGAAGTAGTGAAAAATAATTTATATCAGACGAATGTATATTTTTGGTTTCTTTTACAGACTTAGATCACGCGTTGAAAAAGAAAATTCGAGACTTGATTAAAATTCAACCCAAGAATCTCACTTGAATAAAAGTCAAACGGATAGAACGATAGACCATTTTGCATAATAGATCCACTTGTTCGCTAGTGAGGTACATTCGCTAAGTGTTTGCGAACCGCTTTGACCGAAAGGTTAGGTTAGTTATGGCGTTTTATAGACCGGTTGAGTTGAATCGAGGACATCGGCACGCTTTGGAAATAAACAAAGGCGAGGACTCCAGAGTGAGGTCTTACCACAATCGGCACAGGGTTGCCACAAATATATTGTCTTATACACTATTAAATCGAGCGGTAGTTTCAATTTAATGCAAAAATTAAACTAACAATGAAAAACGATCTCAACAGCATTGAAATTTGTAAATTATGTGAATCGTTTTATTGTAATACGGACTTTACAGTTTGACAAAAATATCTTTAGTTTTTCAAAAGAAAATGTTTTAATAGTTTGCATTGCTTAGGTCGTAATAGTAAGATTGCTTGGGACAGTTGTTGGCATCGCGAATTTTTAAAATCTCTTTTAACTTGTATCTAAATATGGAGTATATGAGTCTCTATAATGTAGAGTGGCGTAGTTGGTAGCGTGCGCGTCTAACGATCCGGGGAATGCGGGTTCGAATCCCC
>JAGVSQ010000859.1:0-33717 GCA_022683975.1 Rhyacophila evoluta
CTAACAGTGATCTCACATATGGAAGTTTACCAGTTTTAAATAATTCAGAATTCAAAATTATCCAATGAACGTTTTTTGTGCCTCTTGTAAAATGTGTTATATGTGGGTTACGTCTTTTTCCCTTTCCTTAATCAATATATTAACAATCGAAACTCAGATAAAGCATGCAATTGCTATAGTTTTACAGAATGTGATTAATACTTCATCTTCTTTTAGCAAGTTCGCTCCAAAAGTGGAGCATGTAAATCACAAAAATATGAAGATTGCTACTTCAGAAATATAATAAATAAATAAACAAATCAAATGATAAACAAATCGCTTAATACATCGGAGAAGCAAAACTTCAATTTTTCATTGTTTGGTTAAGCAGAATATTTCGACCAGTGGTTCTCAATGCTAGAGCGTACGTATCCTGCAACTCGGCTACAATAACGACATATTCACACAACATTTTATAAAACGGGGTAACATTCCGCCACTTAGTCCTAAGTCAAAATTATCGTAAATTAAACTCTTTTCAAAAAAATCTTAAAAACAAACACATATTACATTAAATTTATATATTTATGCTAACCACAATGCAGCTATAATTACGTAAAGTAAAGTCGAGACATTCTTATGCAATGCAGCTATAATTACGTAAAGTAAAGTCGAGACATTCTTATCTCGAGGACTAACTTTTTTCTAAAATTAATATTCTAATAATAAAACCTCTCTAAAAATAAAAAGTGTTGCCAGGCTAGGGAAAAATTTTCCAATCCCCCAACGCTGGGAGAAAATTGAAGCCTCATTCAATATTTAAAACTTTTTGAAGGCGAACTTTTTTGTTGCTTTTCTTCTGCTTCCTTTGTGTATTCACCCGCCCAAGTTGCAAGACACAAATGTCAACACTTGGTCTTTATTTTGCTACCCTCCACTAAAAAACTGAGAGGTGGAGGGGTTGAGAATGGGGAACTCTTTGCGGTCGCCATTGTATTGACTTCGCTATATAGTTATCCTGTGGGGATCATATATTTTAATTTACTATCGGGACATGAGTTATTAATGAAAAACTTCAGTTTTTTTTGTATATACTTTGTCCACTTCGATGATAGATCGTATACATCTCAACAGCGTGAAGGTAGCAACTATACAATGAAGTATATGAGATTTCTGCATTACATATCTATACTCTTCTGCATATATATAATATTTACTGTATACTATTATAAGCTATGCTTAGACTTTATTATGATGTCATATCAAGAAGTACTGTTGATGCCTTGGATTCGTAATTATTAATATTCTGAAGGGCTAAAATAAATTAAATTACCTAAAATTAAGTTGTATTTAATACCATTGACAGCTTACAATGAAATATTGGTAGATTCAAACGAAATCTTCAAAAATGTGAGTAGTTTTCGCGTATGTTATATGCACTTCAACTAGACGTCGATTATCATAAGTATTATATAAGGATGTAATATGACTATAACTTAAGCATCATTTGAGTGTTGAAGATGCCAAGTGGGGAAATCTGGGTGGCAAACGTTGGTTTGTAAGAACGTACATAATTTAAAAATAATTTTAATGATAAGGAAACTTTTTTAGCCATGTTTGTTGCCAAAGTGGAGAATATGAATCTACGCAGTGTGAAGATATCCATTCCGAACGTGTGTGTATGGTTTTCTGCAATATGAGACGTCTTGATAGATTATTTTTTACGAGAATCATTTGTCAAACAATTGCTTAACTCATTTGGTAGTCAAATACTCAACCCAATAGGCATCCAGTCTTGCATTTTTCGGATTTTTAAAATCTGACAGATGGGGAATCAAACTCACGTTCCCCGGCTTGCCTGGTGCCCACGCTACCAACTACGCTATCTGGAAGACAGTACTACAGGATGTAATCTGGACAACATAGAAATATCGTCTAAACAGACAATCCTGAAGCCACCATGTATATGTATGCAACAATTGCTTAACTCAAAAGACAATCCAGTCCTTCATTTTTTGATTTTTTTAAAAACCCGACAGATACTGGAATCAAACTCGCATTCTCCGGATTGCTAAGCGCGTACGCTAACCTCAATGCTACCGGAAAAACTTGGAAGATGATAAAATTGCTATCGTTGTTCTGCAACTAATATGCAATTGTTCTTTGGTAATGATATTGACTGGTCTCCCTAGCTCTCACCCTGTCAGAATACAGTTAGTAGAGAAAATCATCAATTTCCATAATTTACGAGTTGAATGTATTATTGGCCACAATTTGTAAGGCACCGGGCTTGTATTTATAAGCGAGTTACACAAAAGAGACCCAATTTTACACTTGCAACACTCGCATTCAATAATAAAAATCATATATCATAAAGTAGGCCATTCAAATTCGATCTAACATTAATTCTGTTTTATTTACTCAACATTACAAACTCAGTTTAGACAATACAACATAAAAATACTTTATCTTTAACTATTTGGATCCATTGGTCGTCGTAACAACGAGAAGTTAGCTGCGAACCTTTTGCCGTTTTACGTCAAACTTTTTGTTCAATCTCACAAGCAATCAGTAAGATTTTTTTTACCATGTCCGCTCTGAAAGTAGAGCATATAGATCTACATAGTGTGAAAATTTCCGGTTTACAAGTGGACTATGAATCTCCGCAACATGTAATATAATGTAAATATTATTTGTATCAAGGACTATTCAGACAATTACTCAACTCAACGGGCATGCAATACCACATTGTTAAAATAAAAAAAAAATGACAGATCTGATAATCCAACTGCCATTCTTCGGATGCAAGGCGCATACACCCACCTCTCGGCTTCTGAGAGACTGCTTAAAATAATAAGCGTCTTAATGATAAAAACAATTATTTTAATAAATAGTTATAAAAAAAATCTTGCTATGTTCTTAAGAACTTGAAAGAAACAAAGCATCTCTACGATAATAAATAAATATATGTCGGTATTATGGGAATGGTGGGATTGATTCCTAATTTTTTATATAATCATTTCAAAATTTAGAGATGAACTGGATGCTTTGGTGAGCGATCGGCTTATTGCCAACTCTCGTAAAATAGCCTATCAACATAATATGTAAGCCTTCGAATTGTAAATATTCAAATGATGTATATTTGATATCATCATCTTCTGACTGACGAGATTCAATGGATACTTCAGTACTTTTTTATACAATGTTCGTTCCCAACGTGGAGCATATGGATCCACACAATATGAATATATTCACCTCGAAAGAGGAGTACATGGATCTCCGCAATGTGAAGACGTCTTGACAGATTATTTTTCACGAGAATTGTTTGTCCGACAAATACTCAACCCAATAGGCATCCAGTCCTGCATTTTACGGATTTTTCAAATCTGACAAATGGGGAAATGAAACCAAGTTCCCCGGAATACTAAGTGCCACGCTACCAACTACGATACTGAGGAGACAGTACTACAGCATGTAATCTGGGCAACACAGAAATATCGTCTAAACAGACAATCCTGAAGCCACCAGGTATATCTATGCACATACGGAAAAAAAAACATTAAAATGACAAAGAATCTAATTACATTTAATAAATCGTGTATACGAATTGTCGTCACGATAAAACGTTAAGTTTAATTACTGCATAAAAAAACAGGTCAATATTGATCTCCCTCGATATCATGAAAATAGGGTGAGTGACGTTCAACATTGGCAATTCGGGCCATTATTTTGTCCGTGGTTAAACTATACATTATTATTATCGAGGGCAGCCGATTTGTTCATTATACACCGTTTTCACAGTCTAGTTCGACATGTAATATACAATATTTAAATTCATTAATTGGAATTTTATGTTTTCACCAATCAGATTGAAAACACGTCTCAACTGATAATTTTCTTATTCAATACATGTCTCATATCAATGCCTTAGATTTTTTTATTCATTAAATATATAACACACGTAATGTATTGAAAAAATACGAAAATAATTCACTACATGAATTGTATGGAATCAAATGTAGAACTTTTCGCTATTTATTATTATAATTATTATTATCATACTATGTTCGCTCTTAACATGGAGCATATGGATCTACACAGTGTGAAGATACCCACTCTGAAATAGGAGTCTATAGATCTCCGCAACGTGAAGATGTCTTGACAGATTATTTTTCACGAGAATTGTTTTACAATCTATAGGGCATCCGGCCCTGGATTTTTTAAATCCGACTGATGGGGAAACAAACCCGCATTCCCCGCATTGCTAGGTGCGCACGCCAGCAACTACGCAAATATATACTTACAAAAATTAAGACTTACTCGTGCAAATTTACTGGCTTATATATCGATAGCTATTTCAGAGACAATTATATTACCAATAGGGCAATTTATTATAAAAATACTACCGTTTATTATAGCTGAATTAACACTTCAAATAGCTATTACGGATTATACAAAAATAGTTATTTTTTAATATCATGTTTGCTCCTAATGTGGCGGATATGGATCTATACAATGTGAAGATATTAATTCCGAAAGTGGAGTAAATGTCTCTCCGCAATGTGATGACGTCTTGACAGATTATTTTTCACGAGAATTGTTTGTCAGACAATTACTCAACCCAATCGGCATCTAGTCCTGCACGCTAGCAACTACGCTTATGTGCTATTTTTAAAATTTCGTATCTAAATTCACAAATAATGATTTAAAATCTCAATATTAATTAACGCCTAAAACTGTGTAAATCTATTTTCAAAAATATCTCAAAATCAGTGCCACACCGCGGGTAGAAGGTGCCCTTGCACAAAATGTTTTTTGAACTATATTTTTTTTGTATTTAAGCCAGCTGAAACCTTATAAAATGTTTAATCCGACTAAACAGTTGATATATTAAAAAACACATAGTACACCATGTATATACATGGTGTACTGACGTACTAAACGTTTAAATCTTAAGTTAACATCAGTTGGATTTACCTGGATTTAGGTATCTAATATTTTATACTATGATTGTTTTAATTATGCAAATATTATTACATTTAGGAAATATTTGTGATTTTATTTGATTTTTTTTTTGGATTTCCCACTTTACAATAAATAGCCATTGTTAAATACGGTATGTGTGCAAAATGCAACAAATTCGACCAATTGTAGTAAATTTTATTAGCATGTGCAGTTTTCAATACAATGTGTTGCCATGATTTCAATTTAATTCTCCCTTGCCAAAATAATATTCTTTGCCAAATCCAGAGTTTTTAAAAATGTTTTGTCCATTATTAATAATAATACATAATATTTCATATAACTAGTTAAAACAGCATAATGCTTTGTATTTTTATTTAGACAAATTTCACATTTTATCCCTTGGTCGCTATGATATAAAATATCAGCTATAAATATTACCATTTATAATTATTTTCTTAAGAACAACAATGTTATTTAAACAGTTTGCTTAGCATTTAAAATACTAATTACCGATCCTAGTTTTATTGATTATGGCATTTTAACCAGTAAAATTAGTATGCACAGAAGTTTAAATACAATATACCTTACGTCAAAACTGGATGGAACACGTGCTACGGATGTCCGTAGAAGAACTGAATCCTCGTTGACTCATCTTATAAACGGAAAGATTCCATCATCCTGGAAGATAATCGATTACTATCTACATGATGTATTCGGTGGAATGAAAAATACTGGCATATACCCGGAAGGATGCAAAGTGATTCACATATTTGCTCCATAAAATGATAGGTGAATAAAGAAGAATATATTATTTTAAACGCGGATTTTTAAGACATTTATTTCATATGTTGCGAACATCACAAATCATTAATTCAAAGCGTTTAGAATATATAATAATTAAAAAGAGAATACGTTTGTCATACACAAAATATTTTAGAAGAAAGTCAATTAAAAATAACGTGTAATAAAATTTATACATAAATACATTTGAGAAAAGAAAACATAGAGAGCTTTCCCAGCTTTTTATAAAATCAGTCTATACTCACTTTTACTCAGGTGAAAGATATTAATAACCACGGCGATTTCGTCAAACATAACCGTTGTTATTCCCATTCGCATTACTTATGGCAGGTTAGTTCTGCACTTCGGAATAAAAACAGTTGACGTCCTCGATTTATCGGGTAGTTATTTGGGACACACAAACCAATATTATCCAATAAAAGCAGAAATTCACGATTAAACTACGCAACAGTTGACACAGATTGTAGTCATATACATAGCCCTTCTTAGTTTTAAACTTTACTAAGAAAGCCACATCCACTCAGTAATACAAATGGATCTCCAAAATGAAAAGATTTACATGGATTGTTTTTTTACTAAAATTAGTAATTTGCTTAACCCATGGGGTATCCAGTTCGGCATTATTAGATCTTAATAATAACAGATGCATGATTTAACCAGTGATATCCAGCGTCGAAGCACGTGCTCTTTCCAACTCGACCATTGTATCAATACTCAATAAAAACACGGAAAATTAATTAAGTAATCAATTCGAATACTTCACAAGATTTAATTTATTCTAACTAGCAATACAATAAATATTATTTTATTAACTAATTAAAAAAAATAATTTAAATAAAAAAAGGACATTAAATATAATAAAAATAATATTCCCTGTGACGTAGTTATCATTAAAATCTGTATTTTAATTGATAAATATATATGTATATCTCCATATGATTGCCTTTAGGGTTTATAATTGGATGTAGTTAAGCAGAAAACGTCCAAGCCACATAGTAACACACAAGAGAAAAAGCGATTGAAATTTTAAAGAAACAAATTAACATTTAGTATAAATTTTATGGAATAAAGACTTTAATATGAAATTAAAATACTTACATGGCATCTACTACATCGTTCCTGATTATTAGATTATTGAAAAAAGTACTACTCTAAAAGTTATTGACTGTTTTGTGGGTGCTAATTAAAATTTTAATCGTTTGTATTTGGATTTTTATTAATATTATATTAATCTTTGCCCATAAAACCTTGAAATTGGTTATATTTAGTGTATTTTTTGTTTCTAAATAAAGTAATATATCCATATAATATAAAACAACAATATATCCGTTCATTTATTAAAAAATATTTGAAAGTGGCGTTATGATAATAATTACAATTCAGGATACGTATGTTCAGAAATTATTTGTAATTAAGTAACGCTATACTTAAACTTCAAAGCCGAAAACTATTCAAACACATAGACGTTTTGTAGATATTATTTTCTGTAAAATTTTAATGTACGGGTTAGAAAAACAGCGATTACTTCTTCGGGGTGTATATTTCTAATTGAGTGTTTTTGCCGTATCGATGATTTCAAAGCATTATTTGCGATAAAATGATAAATTTCAAAATGTAGCTTAGACGTCTTCTGTTTAACTACATCCAATTGTTAATAACTATGTATAATCAAGTAAACCATCTAACGTATTATTAAAGTTTAATATAATCAGTAATCATATTTTTAGTTCTTGATTGGTGTGAATATAATATAGTTTGAGAACTACAGATCGAATAGAAATGCAATTGACAATTATATATATTTGTATTATTATTTACCATTATATTTACAAAACCCTTGACAGGTGGCAAGTCAATAAACTTCCATACAAAATCGATTCACTTTAGGGTAATTGAATAAATTTCGACTGCATTGATTTCTGTATTACACCCACAGTATGTCATAATGGAGTGGTTCTAAAAATGTAAAAAAAAGAAAATATTTTTTACCATTTTCATTTTTAAAGTGGAGCATTTGATCTCCACGTCGTTAAGATAACCACTCCAATAATGCGTTTATAAAAAATATTTGTAAATGACAATAAATCAAATTTATATATATGTTGTACGGGAGTATATCTATGGGGTGATTATTGTTAAATATTAAAATGAGATTTTAAAGTAATCTTTGAATTAATCTAGTATATCATAGAACCCTTAAACTTTTGACGTAGCTACATTTAGATGGGCTTAAAATGTTGTTGATATAGGTAACGTTGTGAAAATTACCTCTACAGAAATAGACTATGGATTTTCACCATAAGAAGACTTATCGTGAAAGGCTTTTTGCAAAATAATTGATTATTAACTAATTAGACAACCTAATGTCTATCCAGTTTTGCATTTTTAGATTTTAAAAATTCTCATCAAATGTGGGATTTAAGCCTGCCAACTACCCCATTGAAGCAAGCGCGTAAATATATATATTTAACGTGTCTCCTCCTAAATATAAATAAATAGACCACATAGAACCTTTGCCTTGTATTAAATAATTCAATTTGTTATTTATTTATTAATTATATTTATTACGTATGTCGATAGCTATTTCGATTGTCAAAATATCGTCATAATAAGTCATAGTTGGAAGGCGTCGCTTTCGGCGCTTAGCTATCATCCAATCTGATGACGTTATAAATATAGCATGAAACTTCTAGTGATTAAGTGACATACGTGTTGGCTTTGGTGCTGGAAGTTCCGGTTCGAGTCCCATGGTTGCATAAGTATTTGTAATAAAACCAATGATGAAATTACATGCCCAACAGATTTAGCAATTTTCCGACTAACTATTCTCCGCAGCAAACTTCTTCACATCGTCGAAATCCAAATACTTAACTTTCGAAGCGGACGTAATAAAAAATGGTATTATTTATTGGTAAGTGATTTAGGAAATAAGGATTTAATAAAAACATTTGGTGAATATATGGAAATAATACTTTATTCTCATGTCAATTTATGCAAGTATATATACTGAACTAAATAATTTCTTTTTTGATTTATTTATTTATTTATTAACATCAGAGTCTATAGACAATCATTTCACAAATTAAAATTATACAAAACAATCATTTATTTTTCTCTAATACTTTGAAAATAACGATAAAACGTATGTAATGAAGTTATGCCACATTAAATATATCATAATTTTATTACACAATTAAACAACATATAGATACTTAGAGACGCTTGTAAGTGATATGCTTATATATGTAATGATATTATATTATTTGAATTTATAATAAAATAAGTAAAAAACATTTTTAATTTCTAAATGGTCTCATATCTCTTCCAATAAAATTGAATCAGTATATACTTATAAATGAGTACAGCCTGATCATGCCAAAAGGTTGAACTTAAATCGCAAAAAATTTTCATATGACAGTTTATAAACCAAAAATGTAAATTAATTTTCATTTAGTATATTAACTGTGGAAAGGAAAACAGACGCGGGCCGACAGAATAAATTTTATTGGAGGCACAAAAACGTCTATTTAGTAATAAGACGAAGACTTAAACTGGTGTGTTATTGAGCCAATCTGATATTAGTTAAATAAGTTATTTAAGAAAAATCAATAAAATTGATGGAGATCGTTTTCAACCACCCTTATTTCAAACTTATAAGCTAAATTTTCATATTAATTCGGCATTTTCAGCTTACGTCCTTTCGATAGAACGTGTTTTAAGCTGTTTACATTGTGTTTTGTGGTTATCGATAAAATACTATTTTGAAAAGGGGTTACGCCATTTTTCCTTTCCAAAATTGACATGTGGTTTTGTATCACATGGTTAAAACATTCAAAAAAATGTAATATCATGAAAATTCTGGAGCTTAACTGCATTATAGCCATATTGGGATTTAAAATCCTGTATGCAAATAACGACGTATATGGATTTTTACAAATTTAAAATGCTTTGGAGTTTTCAGTATTAGGTTAGGTTAGGTTAGAATTTTCATACTGTTTACGGCTATGTTTATTTAAAAATGTGACTTGCTATGGGCGCGATCAGAAAGATTTGATTAATCAATCTAAAGTACGTCCATACACTCCAAAATGTGAAGCGCGTATCAATAAAGCAAAACAAGTGATTTTTATCAATGCAGTTGAACGTGACCGAAATGTATAAAAATGTGTACGCCGCCGCAACGTACTGTTTCTGAAACGCACAAATTTGTGCACACCGTAAACAATGTGTTAAGTTAAACAAACCAACACGATATGCACGTGTAGTAAAATGACGCTTGGCATATAGTATATTATACAAATGTGTTTATATTTAAAATATTTAATAAATTCAATTAATATAATATCATTTATAATGTGTTACGGGTATTTTTTTAGAAAAAAGGATGTATTTGTATATTTTAGTGTTTATACAACTTAAAAATTAAATGCTTATTATGTAGGATCATTTAAATATATATTTTTGCAACAATAATATACTAATAGGACACAATTGTAATGTTTTTTTCATGAAAGGGATAATCTTCCAAACATTTGTATAAGTATTCAATATATTACAAAGCTTTTAAAATTAAACATATATAATTATGTTTTACATCAGACAGGTGTGAACTTCAGAAGTAAAAGCACTCACAGACACTTTCATAAAAGCTTTAAATAGTCAATTTGCGTATTAAATATCTGTACCGACTGCGTATAAGAAGGCAAATTTTAATTATGTCCAAATCGAGTTAAAAAATAACGTAGATATTTTGTATTAATACATATATTAATTGTTAACATTTCAATTTTTGGGCTTATATCAGGAATTTATATTAATATACATCTTCACATTATGCTCTATATTCGAAAGGGATATATATTTAATAAAAAGTAGTATACTTCTCATATACAAATTAACCAAGTATGCCAGACTTAAAATTTGAATTCTAAGATGTGTGCGGTTTATTAATAATGAGACGAAAATCGAAATAGCTATCGACAAAATAAATTAAAAAACTGTTAATCAAATGTTCAATCGTTATAGATTACTTAGGATTTAAAAATTAATTTAATATTTACAAGACAGATGTTTACTATAAATATATTTTATTTTGGTTTTTTTCATGAATATATTAACATAATAGAGAATTTGTAACTGTAATAGATTACGCAGAAACGTAGAATTTAAACGTTTAAATGTCACGTGGTGCTTTTGCTTTTGATGTACACAAATGAAAGAGACTTCAATATTTACAATGAATGTGTGTTGTAACAAACTAATATATGATAGACAGATATGGGGCTCGTTTTTTTTTTAAATATATGTTTATAGACTTGTATAACAATAAATATAGCGTTGAATGATACACGATGAGGGGTATAGAAACAAAGTCAGTAGTCACTAAGTAACTAACTATCGATAAACAAAAATCACTATTTAAAAGCTGATTTTTTTTGTAAAATTTTATAAAATATTTGTTTAAATCAATCGAAAAAATCTATAAACGTAGATTGAGATATCATGTGACA
This sequence comes from Rhyacophila evoluta, assembly GCA_022683975.1. Lineage (NCBI taxonomy): Eukaryota > Metazoa > Arthropoda > Insecta > Trichoptera > Rhyacophilidae > Rhyacophila > Rhyacophila evoluta. The sequence goes on from JAGVSQ010000859.1 coordinate 11,256, forward strand.
GCTTCTCGTCAAAAAAACAAACTTTTGACACACTTTGTTTCTATAAGACCCAAATCTACTTTTAAAAGATGTATATAATTATGATTTACAATGATTCAGTTTGGGCTTATCTCGGGCTTGAAACCTAAACCTGCAGACAAATCAATTTATTTTGAATGTGAGTTGAATACAAAACATAATTTCAATAGATCGATAGATTGGTTAGCAAATGATCCTCGCAACATATTGTGACAATCCGTTAATGTATTTGCACTTCGTACAAAAAATCAAAAAAACCAGCGTAAGGTTTCCATTCTTGTCACAACGCAATGTATACAGAACTCTAATGTGTGCGGCGTAAAGGATTATTTTACGAGGATTTATTTTTAACTATTCGATCAACCTATTAAACTTCATAGCTTCAACTCAAAAAACATTTTAAATATGGAGATTTCTCTTCAGTTATATAATTCGAATACATACATGACTTCTGGAGCGAGTCACTACATTACAAAAACAACATACTATAAAAAGTAAGTCTTAAGCTTTGCGTTAATTCGTACGATTAATATTGCGTGAATTAAAAGAGCGTCACATAACAATGTGCAAATAACACTCAGATAAATATTTGTACGAATCAACGCATTACATAATGTAATGGATCATTATGTTTCAACGCTATATTATGTATTATACGAACCAGTGAGTAGGACAATATTTCAGGGATATATTTCCAGAGTGAACTTATTAAACTATGAAAAAATTTAAATGTGAACATTTTGAACAGGTATTTTTATGTCTCCCCGGTTAGCGTAGGTGATAACGTGCGCGTCTAGCAATCCAGGGAATGCAGGTTTGATCTGTAGGATTTAAAAAATCTATAAATGTAGGACTGAATGTCATTGAGGTGACGTCTTCACATTGAACGATTCATATACTCCACTTTTGGAGTAGATATCTTCACACTGTGCAGTTCCGTATGCTCCACTTTAGCAATTTATGCAAACATTGCATAAAAAATATATAGAAGAACGATTTATGTTTTTCGATGTTTACATCTTTTCCTTTAAATTTTAGCATAATGGAATAAGTTCAATTTCGAAATCTACCCATCATTGTGTATACATATAATATTTATAATTCATGTAATTTTGAGAAAAAATAAGTTTAGTATAATATAATTTGAGATTAGTTTGTTATAGAGAAAAATATCGCTTACAACACAATCAACTAAAAACATAACAAAACACTTTACATTTCTTATAAGTACTTAGTCACTTTATACAAATATTAAATACACTTAAATTTAGATTTAAAATTATTATTCACATTTATGTAGGTATATTTTAAATTACATTTTAAAAACTACAAAATAACAAAATGTTCTTTATCGTCCGTGGGATAACTAAACAATAATTCACTTTAATCATAAAAAACACGAAACAATTGCACCATAAATTGATAACATAAATCAAAGTACATTTTGTATTATTATTTATAACTCATACGAAAGTTAAAAAGTATAATGTTCTGATTGAAATTCATAGAAATATTATTAAAAATACACTCGCGTCGAATTGATTATGTACGGAGAAAATCGATTTTAACACAGTTCGAAATAGGGCACTTCACACTTCATAATATTAGAATAGTCCAAATTATCAATCAAATAAAATAACACTTCTAGTTATAAATCCAAACGAGGATAAGTCCAAATTGTAGCGTGTCAAAATCGGACAAGTCAATGATAGTGCATCGTGTCCCTTACTATTTAGTATAAGGGAGACTAAGCACGTAGTGAGATTTTTAATGTTATAATAGATTTATTTGTCAACGTTAATTATCAAAGTCCCTTTTCCAATGGGTGTAAAAACTATTATTACATACTCAAATAGGTGGAAATATTTTTTTTACAATCAGAGCTTAAATTAGGTATATTTTTTTTGTGAAATTTAAGCTTTTAGTTTGTTTGAAATCAATTTTATTGTAACGTAAAATTAAGAGATTTTATAAAAATGTGTCAATATTTTCCACATCTATGGTGTCCAATTATAAAATAATACATTTGATTGATATTGTGAGTTTTCAAATGTATTTCAAAAAGAGATTTAAATCTATTAAAAACGTGTGGTTGTCTTTGGTTTTTGGTTTTTAGGGACTCTAAATTATTAACTAGGAGCTCATTCTTTTTCTGCAATATTCACTAGGCCATGACGTTTTATAAGACAGAGATCACGGCGGCATCGCGTAAGGGGCGGCAAGAGTAGCGAAATCAATACAAATTTTGCGAATGCAGAAATCACGCGGGGGTGCAGAATTATCCCCCTGAAGATATTTTAAAATGACTCGTCCTACTACGTCCGACGTCCGAAACTAGAAATTACGAACACAAATTCTAATGAACGAAACGTACTTAATGTACGAAAGTAGAAATTTCAACCTAGCGCGCGACCTATTATTGGGATAGATGTGAAAAATATTTTTGGGCGCGAAAGGGGCGGCATTTTAAAAACTTGCATCATACTGAGAAAATCTACTGTACTGCCATGAATATTGAATTATGTAAACTCGTTCTTTCCCAAAAACTGAGCATATGGACTTACGCACGAAAATAAAGAAAACTAAATAGAAATAATAATACCAGCCATATCTAGGATTTAAGTCCAATCGGCTGTCACATTTCTAGTATGAAGAATAAATCAGAGACGGATATTATCATCTATTCACTATTAAACCACAGTGACTGACAATATAAAAGTACAGATATTGTCTGTATATAAAAACGTTTGATTGTTCTCAAAGTTTTTGCAATATTTATGGATCTAGTTATTTGGTTTTAAAACAAGTCAGTCATTTAAACTGTCAATTATGTAGAAAATGCACTCATTCTTAGTGTCACCAAATGTTAAAATATCATCATTAACAACATCTACTTGGCAAAGTTCAGTTTTATTTGTGTATTTTCTTGTAATAATTATCGTATTGCTGCTTTAAAAATCGATAAAATTCGTTAATACTGATTTATTTGATGTATATTTAGAGTGACCATAGGTGAGATGTAAAGCCACCTTTAAATATAGTATTAATACATTTCACACATGATGCAGGTGTATTTTTTAAATTTCGCTTAAAATCACACAAATTGCTGAATTTGATTAATTAAAAATATTTATTTCTTAATTAATATTATCCCGCGGTTGTAATACTTCACGTGTATTGTTGACCTTAGTTTAAACGCTAGAAAATGCGGTCGTAAATTTTTGCCGAACGATAATAGCTATAATATTAATTACTTTTAGCGGTTGTGGATAAGTGTGGACATTATGTATATGACGAATCACGATGGATGGCAAAAACAGACATTTCAAAAATAATGAAAAAATGATATCAACCACACATACGTCATTAATATTTTAATGGTCGTTCTTTATTTCTCGTATGGCGTGTAGAAAGTGTACGGTGATTTGCAATAAAACTTTCCATTTAGAAAAAGTCCGCTCATGTCTTAACAATAAAAGAATTACACGGTTGATATGCGAAACCGATAAAAAATTTACTATTGCATTACCGTATGATATTCATAAGAATAAAAATTTCTTCCGAACATTTTTTTGCTAAAATAAAAAAAAACTCCGCCCCTTTTTAAAAAATAAATATCCGCCCAAAATAAAGAACGCAGATTCTTACAGGTTGTTTTAACGAGGACTAGTTGTCGACCAAACGAACGTTCAGCTTTTCCTTTCAATTTATTTATGCAACTGCAAAATTTGCTCGCCTAATGTCTATATGTGAAGCGTATTTGATGAACAATTAAATTGCCAACTAAAGCTGACTTCTCTTTTTCTTGAATTAAAGTCGCATCATGGCGGTGTTCAAGACAATTTTGATTTTATGAATTTTAAAAATATGTACAGTAAATTTCTGTCTGTCTTTGCAAATACATGCATTATGTTTAGGCACATTCTAAAAGAAACTGATGTGTTATATTTGAGTCAAAATTTCTTTCAAAATAAAAACGTGATTTCTTATTTTGAAGTATTTTTTTTAATTGGTCAATAACTAACCCCATTTCTATTGTCAGATATTTTAGAACTTAATTTTTGGAATTTTTATTAATTAATTTAAAGATTATTTTAAAAATGTGTTATTTAAATGATGAAAAGCAAAAGATTACTTCAATTCAACAGTTACTAGTAAATTATATCTGTTAAAAACGATGAAAACTAATTAAAAATAATAATACTACATAATATTTTGTTTTACTACTACTACTACTACATAATATTTTGTTTACAAAACTAAAAATTATTGACAAGTCAATATTAAAGTTCACTTAAACTGTCGTTTCTTACGCATAATTATATAATATTCGTATACAGCAAATATAAAAGCAATGTTATTGTGGTACTAGCCATAAATCAATTAAAAAACAAATTAAAAGTCAGGGGAGAGTGTACCTAAATATGACCAAAAAAATCACATAAATATTTGTTTGAAATTCAGTTTTTTAATCAGAAAGCGAGTGAGTAATATTATTATATTACATTAGAGCATCTTTTGATAGCTGTTTTCTAAATGTATTTAAAATTAGTTTGTACATCGATTTTAAAAACGAAAAAGGAGTGAACAATTATCTCTTTCAAAATAGTATTCTTAGATAATCACAATATATACGAATTAATAGACATTCTATCAAAAGAATGTATTATGAAAATGCCGAATTAGTATTTAAATTTACTGGTTTTTCTTAAATAATGTATTAAATTATTAACAGATTATGTAAATGAAACACCAGTTTCAGCCTTCATGTACTTTAAAGTTGTAACTGTTTAATGATTTGAATTTGGCCCAAAATAATAAATAAACGATTTGTGCGCCTTTTTTCTGTGTAGGTTACGTCGTTTTGCCCTTTACAGTCGATGTGGAAATAAATGTAGATAACAGCCGATATTTTAAATGTTAACAAACAGTATTATGTTAGTATTTCTCATTTTTTCTAATAATATTAATGGCATCCGTACAATTTTATTGTAATCGTAACGCTACATATCGAAGTTATTAACGACTTACTGATTTAAATTACGATAAAATTATTACGCTGTAAATAAATTCTGCTTTTGAATTATTAATTCATATCAAATCTTCACCGTTCAGATATTTAATGATGTTAAGACCATTACACACGATCAGATTCAATAAAAACTACAAGCCTCAATGGACAATTGGTAAAAATGTTTGAACGCGGTTTATATCCTGGAGATACCAATAATGCAACGTTTGGTGCTTAATCGATTGAGAAAATGGATCTAAATGATTTTTTTGTGAAATAAATAAGTATTCACGCCAAGAAGATACATATCGTTGTAGGAAAACGTAACTCAGCCAGTGGATATGTTTAAAACAATGATACGCGTTCATATTTGAATCTAATTAAATAAAAAAAATGCAAAAGTAAATGTAAATACTCGTGGGTTGCTATGATGTTTTTAAAATTCGTAGAACCTTAGTTAAAAAATTACCACAAATAATCACTAACAGTTTATTTTTGATAAAATAAATCCCGCATTGTCTTAAAACTACAAATGTATCCCAATTTAAATCTGAATGGCCCAATTTTTTAAAATTTCCTGCCGATTTAATAAGTTTCATTATTAATCGACAGAAATACGGGAACGTTTCTAGAAGATGTGGCTTCCACTTAATTAATAAAGTGTAGTAAAATTTCAAAAATCCGAAAATGCAGGACTGGATGCCCATTGGGTTGAGTGAGTAATTGTCTGACAAACAATTCTCGTGAAAAATAATCTGTCAAGTTGTCGTCACGTTGTGGAGATTTATATACTCTTCCTCTTTCGGAGTGGACATCTAAACACTGTGTAGATCCATATGCTCCATGCTGGGATCGAACGTGGTATAAAGAAAATTAAATTAAATTAAAAATCGATGGAAGCCTTTTTTCCTGGTTGCAAATTTCACAAAGCATCTTTTTTTAAATTTTAAAAGCTAAATTTAGAAACAAATTCGACATTATTAGCTTACATCCTGTTGATAAAACGTGTATTAAATTTTATAGATTCTGATTATCGAATAAAACCTATTTTGAAAAGTTGAGGTTAACATTAGTTTTCTTTCCACAGTCGTTATAATCAAACGTTAATACATACAATATTATAAAATATGTACGTTGATATAATTGTGCTTAGATAGATTGTTGGTTTGGCCAAAGTTGAGATCTGGTCTTTATTATAAATATTTCTCAGACACTCGAGTCATTTAGATTCATGGGTGTAAATTGGGATCGAAATGATACAGTAAATATTATCACACATTGCATACCGACTTTAATTATATCTTTTGTCTTCCGTTATAATTTTTAATGTAAGAATATTTAAACGAATTTTTATTTTATTTCATTTTAACGAGATACTTACATATTGTATAGTTGAATTAATAAGTGAAAAAACAGTGCTGAAGTTTTTAATAATCGATTAATTATTAATATATTGGGCAAGAGTAATATTTGTATTATCCTTAAAGCCACACAATCAAGTATTCATCATGTTTAATTATATTATATCGACTGTGGAAACAAAGAGGGACGTAACCCCCAGTTTTTTTCAAAATGGCTGTTTATAAACAATCACAATGAAGACAACTTAATAGACATTCTATTCAAAGGATATGCATAAGATGCAATTGCTAAATTAGTATCTAAATTTAATTTTTAAGTTTAAAAAAAGGAAAAGGGTCTTCATCTATATCAATTTTATTTATTTTTCTTAAATAACTTATTACATTAATACCCATTCAAGTTAATTAAACACCAATTTAAAAGGATGTAACCTGAAAATGCCGAATTCGTGTCTAAAGTTAGCTTTTAAGTTTGAAAAAAGGAAGCCATGTGGAATTTGAAGACAGGAAAAAGGGCTTCCACGTAATCAATTTTGTTAGTTTTTCTTAAATACGTTTTTTAATTAATATCTTATTCAGTAAATAAAACATCAGTTTTAGTTTTCGTGCACTTTGAGGTTAAGTCTGTTTAATATTTTGAATTTGGCCCAAAATCAAATTGATACACGGTTTTTGTACTTCATATAAAATTTGTTGTGTGGATTACGTCCTTTTTTCATTCGACGGTCAATACGATGTATTTTGATACGTTTCTAATCTGTGATAAACAGTTTAGTCTTATAAATATAAGCCGAAAAATTGTTTTCAAATACAATTCAACATATCAATTATTTCAGCTGTTTCGACTATCGCACCATTAACAAGACTGATTTAAAACACGCTGTAACGCCTTATACAGGTAACTAGCCATGATACACGATGTATTAGATATTTTGTACAGTGATTCCATGTATGAAAATAAAAAGAATTTGATCAGTGATATTATATTCTTTGATAAGATTTAATATATGAATTATCAACATTATAGAAACGGAATCATAAATAAATGATGTCTTTGATAGGCAATTTTATAAATAAACCAAAATTCAATTTAAAACGTGATTTTTTTCCGAAATTTACAATTTTATATAATTTAAGATTGATCTAACATAGCTAGTATACTAAACAAAGTGATAGAGAACGTTTATCGTTATAATTTTAATAATGATGTCACAATTGAAACGATTATCGACAAAACCAATTAATACACAAAAATATAGTTTAATATAATTACTTAAATTCTGTAAAATAGATTCTAATAAATAAATTTTTGCTATTTATAAACGCGTGGTATTTGACGTATGCCATTTAAATCAAAAAGGATATTTATTTTATATTGTTCGCGATCGATTTAAAAAAAAAATATATTGATCTAGAGTCCCCAAGTTTTTAAGATTAATATAACTCTGTTTTCGGGATTGTGGTATTAAAAAGTTTTAAAAATTAACTGATTTTTGTTATTGGACACCGGTGGCTTAAATTTCATTATCAGTTGTTGAAAATAAAAACAATGGTTTATCAATAAACGGTTTTAATATAATAATATAACAGCCTGGCAAGAACAAATAAAAATCAAATTATTAGTAATTTACTATCATTTATTAGACATTGTCCGATTTTTTATGTAACGCTTGTATTGAGTTCTTCAATGTATACTCCAAAACAATAAAAATAATTATAATAATGTCCACTACGTCTTAGTTCCCCAAACTCTCATCAAAATAAAAATTAGAACAAAAATTATAGTCACTTTTTTGTAATAGTTCTTTAAGCGCCACTCAAAAAAATGTAAAATAATGTCAATATCACCATATCATTTAAAAATGTCAGAACGATAGATTGTTTCACTCCATTCTAGGTGCAGTGGTCTTCTCGAAGGTCTAGCCGTCGAAGGGGGACCAGTTGTAAGCCTGGCCCCTGCCGTGGTCCCATCACTCTGACAGATCCCTCGGCTCTGCCTTCAGCTACCAGACCAGACCCTCGTTTCCGTGCATCGGTGGACCTTCCGCGAAGGAAGGCTGGGGCAGAAAATCGGGAGATCCTCGGGGAATGCCTGACAGCAGGTGGTCGGGCGGTGGTCCTCCGCCCTGCCCCAGGAAGCCGCCCGGTCCGTCCAGTGAGCCGGGTTCGAATCCCATCGGCATCGAGTGGTCCATTGGTCCTCCGCCTGGAATGAACAGAACTGTCCAAGAAAGGATCCAAAGTAAGATTAAGAGGATTTGCAACGTGCCACATTGGATAAATTGGAGCTCCGATAACCCACCAAAGAATCGTTTTAGATATTTATTAGTTAAGTATAATATATTATGAGATAAAAAAAACATATATTATACTTTTTACATTTTTTAAAATGTGTTTACTGAAATATAAAGCCTCTTATCGTCAATTATATCCTTGAATACTATTCTATAAACTCTGTAAGCTTTAACATGCATCATTACTCATGACTCTGTTTTCACATTTCGCTATCTTCGAGTATTGTTTTAAAAATATATTGAATTGAATTGATTCTATTTTACAAGCACTCAATGTTTAAGCGTACCCGTTCTGAATTCAGAGGATATGGATCTCTACAAAGCGTACACTTATCGTGATTGATTGGCTGTCAACCCATTGCTTAACCACAGACCACAAATTGAATCCGTGTATTTTTTACTATAACATAAAAAGTCTTTATACTACCTTCAAATTAAATGAAAAAATATTTAAAATAAACATTGAATATTTTAATTAGAATAACATACTTGCATAATTAAAAATCACCATTTTTCTATAATTATTTTTTACGCGGAAAACACTAATTATATAAATATTAAAAATTGCTGAAAATATTTAATATTTCAACACATTTATAACTTATTTATTAAGACATAAATACGTCATGGTTCTTCGATCTTCATAAACATAATAGTCATAATAAGAAATATAATTATCCAAATTGACAGTTTAATACCTATAGAAAGAGTTGTTTTTTTTTAATTTCATATAAACATATTAAAAATATATATCTAATTAATATTTTCATAAAATGATTCTTTGATAGGCACACTACAAATCCTCCACATATATATCAACGGAAACATACTATTATTTTTAATGTTATTATTTTGAAAAATCAGTTAATATAAAACTGAAATCTCTAGTATAAAACTGAAAAAAAATTCCAAAACAATTAATAGTAGCAACACAAAATTGTGTGTTATTGTGACTGGTATTTCGATGTAGTTAATCAGAAGACGTCCAAGACACAAATTGAAATTTTTCATTTTATTGCATCTAATACTTCGAAAACATCAATACAATAATAATGCAAAGGCACCCAATCAGAAATATACGCCCAGAAGAAGTAATTGCTAAATTTCTAACCCACTTAAAATTTACATAAAAGAATATATAAAATACATGACTTTCATGTGGCTTGAAAGTTTTCGACATTGAAGTTTAAATATAGTTACTTAATTACAAACAAATTTCGGACCAAAACTATTTTAAGTTATAACAATTATCATAATGTCACTTTCAAATATTGTTTTCAATAAATATACGTTTATATTGTTGTATTGTACTATATCGATTTAATGTTTTATTTATAAACAAAAAATACATTAAATATAACCAATTCCAAGTTATAGGCAAAGTCTAATTATAATATTAATAAAAATCCAAACAAAAAACGATCAAAATTTTAATAAGCACCCACAAACATTCAATAACTATTGAAATGGTACGATTTTTAATAATCTAATAATAAGGAAAGATGTAGTATACGCCATTTAAGTATTTAAATTTCATATCACAGTCCTAATAATATGAAAGTCCTACTAAATTTTAATTTGTTTCTTTGAAATTTCAATCGTATTTTACTCAGTTCGATAAATTGTGGCTTGGACGTCTCCTGTTTAATTACATCCATTTATGGGTCAACTGTATTACTTTTAACATTTGAAATTATCACCGGTAATTGATAACTCAATAACAACAAATTTTAAATGAATATAACGTAACATTTCAAAATGATTTTTCGATAATTAATACCTCAAATTTTTGATATTATAACAATTGAGAATCGTTGCTTTAAAAATAAATAGATGGATACGTACACTGTGTTAACTCATATGTTTGACAAAGCTTTTTAAAAAATATTTTTCAGGACCCTATAAATATAAATCAGAAAATACATGTTTGTCTGTCTGTCACAAAAGCTTCTCCCAAACAATAAACATTAGCAACGTGAAATTTTCAAATGTAATTTTGACTGTAATTTATATGTAAACTGTATTACTTTAATTTTATTGCGTTATCACCAATGATCAGTATGAGACTTTAAATATTGTGTACATCCAAGTATTTAAATAAATGTATAATAATGGAATGAATGGAATTAATTTGAATAAAAAAATGAGCTTAAATTTATCCTAGACAAAACCGGGTAATAAAGTTAGTTAATAATATAATAAATATTTAGCTACTGTTTAAAAAAATACACATGCCATATCATGGACCAGTCCATTCATCTATAAACTCCACTTAAATATATTCCACAGGAATAAAAAAATATATATTATTTTATATATAATTATATTTGTCTATTAGGTTCTGAAAATATTGATCCATGAAGACCTTGTCCAATGGTAACAGAAGCGGATAGTGGAGATCGATTCGAGAGTAAAACAGGTGAGCGTTGAATACTTGAGGTAGGTAGCGGATCAGCATATAAATATTTAAAAAATGACGCAATCTCTGTTTTAGGTATACTTGATATGCTTGTGATAGATTCAGTGGATTTACTTGGAGACACAGCTGTCTTCATATTCGTGTCAAACACACATGTTATTTTTTAATTTTATTTACATATGCCGTGTTTATAATTGTTTATTTTTAATTAATTAATTAGCTTATAGTTTATGGTCATTTTTAAATGTTTTATCAAAATAATTAGTATTAATCATGAATTGTTTGTTGCAAACAAACACTAAAAATCTGCATATTACGATTACAAAAATTGATTTGTTTCATTTAACTAATTCCAAATATTATTTCAAATTTGCAACTCTGATCAACAACTATTTTGAAGACCATTGAAGCTACCTTGATTTTCCCTCAACCATCCGCCAAGTCTCTACATCCGTTATGCGGGCGTATACTGTGGCGTAACGAACGCTCTTCAAATTGCCAGAAGTGTCCCAGCAACTTCCCAAGACCTTAATTGGCGTGCACTAGAATGTGCGTCACAATGGTCGACTAGTTCGACAAATGGTTGAACCGACTTCGGAAGCTTTTTCCTTTCAAACGATATATAGAGACACTCCCACAGGATGTGATGTCATAAAGTCAAATATCTACGTGTTTAATATGATTGTTATGGTTTTGGCTACAGGGAAATGAGGGAAAGCTTAAATATTTTTTTAAATTATAATTATAGGTTACTAATAAATATAAACTATACATTATCTTGTATTATCGAGTTACCATAGTTACCTTGCTGCCCAAACGGCATAGGCGGCGGTCCAGGATGATGGGCGGGGAAGAATGGTGCATCGTGGCCATGGAAAGGCGGTCCGCCGTAGCCGAATTCAAACTTTCCATCGGCCGTCGCGAAGTATGGGAAACCGGCTGCAGCGGCCTCGTCCAGACCCCCAGGAGACAGGTTCATTGGGAAGCCTCTCATTTTTCGTGAGGATCCGAAGAATGGTCCTCTTCCCATTGAGGTCAGTTGCTTTAGTCGACGTTCTTTGGAGCGCTTATTTTGAAACCAGACCTAAAGAAAATAGAAAAAAATATTGTTACATGAATTTATATCAAAATATAATGTTATACTAGTAACAAATAAACAAAAATGTATCCTCGGTAGCCTAGTTGGTACCGTGCGCGCCTAGCAATCCAGGGATTAATCACAGGACTGTCCTAAAAGCAGCTACATTGATGAAAATTCGTTTGGCAAAAATTTATGGTCATTTAGGCTACTAAACTGTATGTCACTTGATGTGTCCACCATTCACACGGCCGATCTTTACAATCAATCAGGCAGATCCCGGAGTTCTGATATCGAGAAGCGATCTTTTTTATTCGTTGAGAATATCCCGGGAATAATTACAGTAGCGCAGTTGGTAGTGTGTATGCCTAGCAATCCGAGGAATTTGAATTCGATTACTACATCAATCGGATTTTAAAAATCTAAAAATGCAGGACTGGATGTCCATTGGATTACGCAATTGTTTGAAAAATAATTCTCGTGACAAATAACCTGTCAAGACGTCTTCACGTTGGGAAGATCCATATACTCGACTTTCGGAGTGGTTGTCTTAAAACTGTTTTGATCCATGTGCTCCACTTTGGGACCGGGATAAAAAAACAAACAATTTTTTCTACCTCGCTTATTTTTGATGTTGAAGTTATCGAGGATGTAACGGATTCAAAACCAATAACCCAATTTGAAATATTAAAAATGCAGGAATGGATGACGAATGGGTTGATAAATTTGCCAATAAACAATTCTCGTAAAGAGTTTTTGATAAATTATGACATCGCACATTGAGGATATTCATATCGATTGTGGAAAGAAAAAAAGACGTAACCCTCATTTTTTCAAAATAGCTTTATTCAATAATCAGAATGTATACAACTTAATACACGTTCTATCAAAAAGATGTAAGCCGAAAATGCCGAACTTGTGTCTAAAATTAGCATTTAAGATTGAGAAAATGAAAATTTCCAACCAGGAAAAAGGACTCACACTCAATCAATTTCACTGTTTTTTTTTTATTAAATAATTTATTAAATTGATATCATATTGAGTAAATAAAACATCAGTTTTAGTCTTATGCACTTCAAAGTTGTGCCTATGTAATGTTTTGACTTTAGCTCAAAATCATTAAATAAACGTTTTTGCCCCTCGTGTAAAATTTGTCATACGTGGGCTACGTCCTTTCCCCTTTCCACAGTCGATATTACTGTACGCGTGAATGTATTGTTGGATCATTTCGTTAATTTCTACATGCTCAAGTTAAACTGTAAGTTTTTAAAAATAAAAATCATCGGTTTATAAAATGTTAAAATGATTCTTAAAATAAAAACATGAAGAACTCGTATTTTTATTATTGTTTATTTAAATCCAGCTAACATCTTTGGATATTCATTTATTTTATAGCTTTAATTTTGGAGCAAACATGGCAGGCAGTTACTCATATAAACTAAATCTTTTAAAATTATAGATTTGAATTGCACATTGTTCATATTGTAAACGAATACCAACAAAAAACATTGTTTATATAATATTTCAAATACGTTCTTTAATATGAGGTAACAGTTCATATAAATTTAAGTTCGTTTAAATAAAATTATTTTAAAGCTAAAATGCTAGAAATGAATATATAATATTTATTATATAATATTCTTGTTGATGAGTTTTTTTATGTTCGTTGCGGCTATAGAAAAAGATTTTTTAAAATAATACAAAGACAATAAATCTTCCAGACACATTTTGCAAAATTCTCAAAAGTTTGGCGAAACATTTGACAGTGGTAAGTTCTACGATTCGTCGTGGATGATATGGTTTATTGGCGTCTACACTGATGGAATATTTCGGCGAAATTGAGGCAATATTGCATCGAAAATAATGCATCATCTTATTGATGATACGATGATATATTCGTAAGTTTATATTAATATCTTATTTTATTTATAAAGGAATCTTTTTATGAAACTATTTCCAATAAAATAAAGATTTATGCCTCGAAATGTTTTTTTATTTAATATAAAGTGGTATATTTACACGATTGTTATTAGTAATATAACAAAATTTTATATCAAAGTATTGTAGTCCTATTCAATAATAAGTTATACATATTTTTTCACAAAAAGTGTCGATAGCTATTGCGTTTGTTTCACTATTGTTCAATTTCTAAATGTCAATATGCATTGTAAATTAAAATTATATATGTAGGTATTCAATTTAAGTCAACTAAAAATAATCTTTTTTACTTATTAAAGTTTTGGCTGTGAAGTTTTTTAAAAAAAGTAATAAAAAAATTTCATTCGAATCAGAGACCAACACTGCAAAATATATAACGGTAGCGTATTTGGTAGCGTGAGCGCCTAGCGATCCAGAGAATGCGGGTTTGATCCTCCATCTATCGGATTTTAAAAATACGAAAATATAGGACTGGATGCCTATTGGGTTGAGTAATTATCTGACAAACAATTCTCATGAAAGATAATCTGTCAAGACGTCTTCACATTGCGGTGATCCATATACTCCTCTTTCGAAGTGAATATCTTCATATTGTGTAGATCCATATCCGCTACTTTGTGAGCAAACGTGATCTAAAAAAACCAACTATTTTTGTATAATCAGTATTAGCTATGTGATGTGTTAATTCAACTATAGTAAACGGTAGCATATTTCTAATAAATTTCCGTTTAGGTAATATGATTGTCTCTGAAATAGCTATCCATAATATACCGGTTAATTTACTCACTACAATACATTATTTGGATATATATGTTTAAAAATTATGAGATAATTGATATTGTATTAGTACAATTAGCAAAAAAATAACTCAATAAACGCATTAAATATAAACTATTTTGTATATCATGTAATCTTAGTGATATAAAACATTAGGCAATATTTCATTCGTATCACCTCTCACGAATCCGTTTCAGGTAAAAATATCAAACTGTCAGATAATATGCTAAGGTCTGTCAGACCAGATCTGGACACCAATACCACCTGCTGTGAGGAGTCTGGCTGACTCTTTGAAAGCTGCGAAGGTCCCTTACGGATCGTTCTATATTATGATTAATAAAAATATCAATCGAACTATCTGTTCACACTATCTTGTTCACAGGCAATATGCTGTGAAAAATGAGGACGGTTTTTGATTTCGTTAAATTAGTTATCTGATGATTGTCTTAACATATTTATTTCAATTACACGTTTTAATATCGACTGGGGAAACGAAAAAGGAAGAAACCCACACACAACAAATTTTAGATGAGACACAAAAAACGTTTATTTGATGATTTTGAACCAACGTCAAAAAATTACAATTAGAAACAACTTTTAAATGCCTTAAGACTAAAACTGGTATCTTTTTTTCTCAATAAGATATTAATTTAAAAATTTATTTAAAAAACACGTATGAAATTAATTAGGTGGAAGCCCTTTTTCCTGGTCACCAATGTAATAAGCCATCCTTTTTTCAAACTTAAAAGCACTGCTTGCACCCTTTCAAAGAAACGTGTATTAGGTTGTGCACATTCAGATAATGGAATAAAAGCTATTTTGAAAAATTGTGGGGTACGTCCATTTTCTTAACCACAGTCGATTCTTTCTTTACCAAAACTAGTTACTCTGCTAATTGTCTGAAAATAGACTTATATCCACACACTCCCTTCTTACGCCCGGTCTTAATGGGACATCTTGGAAATTCTGGCATAAAAGTTTTAAGCATCCCGTATTAGTCGAAAATTGGTAAGTGTTTCAGTGCTCGAAATTGCGAATTCAAATCCCACAGTTGATTATTTTTTAGTGGTATTTCATTTATGTATTAAATTTAAAAAATAAAAGACACAAGATGGTATGATCTATAAGTTAAGCGATCAGATAATAAATAATTTTTAATATAATAAGATGAAGAGATTGCTATGTAGGTAAATCCAAAGCGTCTTGGACGCCTACAATATTATCATTTAACGCATATGTATTACGAATATGTCCACTGAGAATTGTATGCAAAATAATATATTGCAGAAAACAACGCTACAAGGCGATTAAAACCTGGCATCTTAATTGAATTAATTTATTAAATAATAAATCTGATAATAATTCTTGCAAACTACTTGTTAACAGTTAGCATTACATATACTGTTATAGACAATTTAATGCGTATTCAAATAATATATATTATAAATGCGCGCATTCAGTCACCTGAGTCTTCACCCGGTGGGGCGAGGGGACGAAGGCGGCGAGGCGCATGCGCCCCGGGAGCGCCGCCGTCCGCGCAGTCGCCCCCTTTTGTGAAGGCCCCCCCGTCGTGTGACAAGGGGGGCATTCAGTGCGAGTGATTGTAATAATATAACGACATAATTTTTGCTTTGTTGCTCTTGTAATGAATGGAAGTGTACATATAAATTACTTTTCAGAACGAGTTTGTTATCTAATGCATATCTCATAAAATATTTGTTTGCTTCTCCGAAAATGGAGCAGATGGATATACAGATTGTAAGGTGTCTACTATGGAACTGCGGTATTTGGATATATCTCTGAAAGGCTCAACCTATTTCTGCTCCAATCATATTACATTGAATGACTAATTTATAATAGCAATAGACGAAGAAAAAGACATGGAACTTAATTTTAGGATATCGAAAAAGAGACTAGTTGAATTTGGTCAATCTTCTATCACTGAATAAGATCCGGTGAACAACCTTATATCCAGTGATCAGGTCAACGGGAATATAAAGGAGATAAAAAAGTAATTGGTTTGGTGTCCCGTCTTTCCCCGAAAATAAGCCCTACCATGATTTTAAAGGATTATTTCCATATATAACCTACTGCGAAAATAAGACCCAATGAGCAACACGATATGAGCTCTTTCCAAAAAGCATGACAACACTGTTCAAGCTTGATGATGCTGGAGTAATCAAACGACCACTTGCATTCAAGTCCTTTGTAGATGAAATCGACTTTTCTAAAACCCATCTCTCGAATATGGACGGCAAACAAGTCCTACCCCGAAAACAAGTTCTAGTGAGTTTGTTGCGTGCAAAATTAATATGAGACTGGGTCTTATATTTGGATACATGGTTCAACACTGTTCAAGCTGGATGATAAATAAATATTCAAGGAGAAATCGTGCTATATTCATAGAGTTACTTTAATATATTATATATTTAAAATATACAAATGTAGATATATATTAATATTTTAATTCCCAATTCGTCCCTCTTGCGAATAAAAAAGTTGTAAACACGTTGTTGTAGGGCAAAAAATAAACGTAAAGATAGCACACAAAGGTGCTCGCGCGCAGGCCGACAAGTGCCCAGAACACGCTTTCCAGGGGAGGTCGCCCAGTTCGACTCTGGCAGCAGTCTTTTATGTTGATCAAGCCTTGATATTTTTATTGTTATATATATTTACCATTTTGGCAGAATTAAAACATATATCGTCGCCAATATTGCAGGAACACGTATCTTGATTTCATGGCTTAAGTCACTCTGTAAGGTATAGTTTATTTCTTTGCAATCTCTTATATTATTAGCACATTTTTACATGTTTTATAAACATATGTGTTGACGCAAAAATGTACCAATAATAATAAATAAGAGATTGCAAGAAACAAAACAATACTAGAACCAAAAAATCAAGACACGTGTTTCTGCAATATTGGTGACGATATGTTATACATATAAGAGTATTCAAAAAAATTATGTGTATTGTTTGTTAATAAATAGTAGCATTACCCAGTTTTTCTTGGGGTAAAATCAAACTCATTCTTTATTAAAATTATTTTTGTTTATCCGTTTATTACAAATATATGTTAAATTTAAAACTGTTGGCCTTTCAAAATAAAAACCAGCGTCTAATATAGAGTTGGAAGTTTTTCTTCCAAAAACTCTCCGAATACAGTTGAAATGAATAGTAAAAACACGAAGAATTCGCATTTTTATAAATTTATTACTTTGAATTTAGCTAAAATCGTTGGATATTCATTTCATACAGATTCACAATCGTTACGTCACAAAATATGAGAATACTGGATGAACAAAACTCTTTGAACAGAGCTTGGTATTATATTAAATATCGTTCGCTTTGTGACAAGACCTCATATCTCAAAATTTAAATTATTGATTGCTTGTAACTCTATCGAAATGAATATTTGATTTACAAGCAATTCACGCATGAGAGCCTTAGTAAGTATGTGCTAATAAGTGGCATTGAAATATAAGGCCGGCGATACAATAGCAGAGCGACAGCAGCAAAGCGTCGGGACCAGAGATGCAAAATATGAGTGGGCAAATTGTTGTGACGACAACGTGTTGTCCCGCTGCCGATCATGCTCACTTTTTATAGCTATTTTAGATGTTTGTTACCGACGATTTGCAGCTATCGCTCTGCCGCCGCGGCATCTACCGTAGCCTCGGCCTAATTCAACATAAATTTATGCTAAACGCGTCACCACTATTACTCTACACTCTCGCTGTGTTCGATTAAATCAAAATTCATCAATCGAAAGTGTGTTAAATTAAAAAGTCGGCATCGTATTATTTATGGAATGATTCGTTACAGAATGTGTTAAGGCCGTTTCAAGCGGCATCGTTACCCTAAAAACAATGATAAATGTTCACATCACAGCGGGTGATTCTAGACAACAAAAAAAAAACCGGCTAATGGCCGAAAATTAATAAATTTACTCACCCGGATCGGTTTGAAAATCTACAAAATGCTGATTCTCTTTTCTATATATTATCCGTGTTACAGTAACCGTGCGTTGTCTTGCCATAATGTATAATTTTAAGGTTAGAAATTATAAATACAAAGATAATTATTATAATACAATAACTCCATAACAATATGAACATTATAAATTTATAATATATAGAGAATATATTGAAACTAATTGTTCTCGGGGTTCAGATCCCAGGGGACGGCAGTACGTATAAATAGCTCACGAGCTTTGTCATAGCTGTAGCCACATTTAACTCAATGTGGGCTGTCTGGGTGGCACGAAGGTACTGAGTCCGTACCGAGTGTAAGTTGTTTGGCACATGTATACGCTGGTACGGTAGCGAGTGATGGCACCTTATAAAGACTCAGATAAACCCTATACTGAGATTTAAGAAGAGATGCCTACGTCGGATACTGGGGTGACGTGGAATGACTTCACCCAGAAGTAAGTGAGTAGACGGAGTACCCTCCTGTCACTTTAAACGTCATGCAACGGCGCTGTAGCATGTACTACGAATGCCTCCAGAAAGAATGAACCCTGTTTGTCTATTCTTCCGACCGGATTCCGGCGTTTTAAAAGACCGGCGGGCACCATTCATAGGACGTACTCGGCGGAACTAAGAGATGCTGATATGATCTAGGACTATTCAAGACGACTGCGCCACTTAGTAGCCATATGCTCCGTATAGGAAGCGGATATGACAGAAGAAAAATTGTTTTAGATGGATGGAGCTTAAGTCTGACAAGCGAAGTTCTCTTCCAGAATCAGAGAGAAAAATTCTCTAAAAAATATACTTATAGACCATCTAATATTCCAGACAATACACCTACCAAGGTCATACAGCAATGAAAACTACATTCAACATACTACGTGAATTTTCGTTTACTTTGATTCGAGTTTAATTTACAAAGATATTACTTATCGTTATGCCACATGCTTAGATTTCAGTACCAATCTTTATACCAATTTTAATTCAGCGTAGTTACGATAAGTGTGGATTTCATTTAGCAGACGACGCGTTAAAAAAGACCAAAATGGTCCACTTGTACAATTTACGACAATTTGAAGGTGAAAAGGGATGAATTGAGAATAAATAGATGGTCCAAAACCAAAAAAGATTCAGAAAGTGTGAGTTATCCATTGTACTAAATACGTTGTCAGTGAAAAAAAATGTTGCCAGATTTGACAATAATACGTTGACAAGGTAACACGTTTAAATTTAACGAATTCTAAACGTTCTCATTATTGTCTGTAACAGATAAACATTTTTTTGAGGATTGACAGACATCAACTAAATTAGCAATCAACATAACATGATACCGTGTAATGTTTGTTATTTGTAAAAAAATGATTGATGAATTTATTATCTAACCTTAGACCAGACAAGATGACTTCATAAAACATAATACAACCTACAATATACCTGTGTATTTAGATGTAATATCAAATTTAAATAAAATTAACAGTGAAATTTTTGGTGTAATGTTATAAGTTTGAATATTAAAGCGCTTGTGTTTAAAGCTATATGTTAATATTTTATACGAAATTTATTATAATTTACGAAAAACTAAGTTTCAATAATCAATTAAGGTCTTCACAATTTCATTATCTGTTGTTTACTTCTAAAGAGAGTGTGCTGTATATAATTGTGTCAAACAAAACAGTTTTTCTTTTGAAAATTAAACAGAATAAAACCTTTTAATAAAAATATATAACTTCGTCCGTGATATTCTTTGAATACATTCCCATACTTTTCATCCTTAAATCGTATGTTTTACAGCTACTAACAATTTGCTTTGTACAATATATAATGATTTATATATAATAATTTTGATAAACTCAATAGTTTTCTCTAAAATAAATAAATACTCATTGACCAGACCAAATGACTAATTAAATATTATCAAAAAGAAAAGGGAAAATTTAGTTTGAATTTTAATGCTTTGGTTGTTTTGATACCACATGTATAATCCTTACTTGTTTTAGATAATACTGCGAGCTCATTTTAATGGAAAAATTGAAGTAATAACAGAAACCGATGCTCGATTGCTTAACACCGAATTGACAAATATAAAGTTGTTTTGAAAAAAAAAATGCTAGGTTTTTAAGATTGTAATATAAAAATTTCACGATTCTGTATGTATGATGTATAAAAAACGCGTGTTGAATAATTAGGTGTCTAGAAAATAGGTGCAATACTTTATAATACATAAGAACGTAGCCAATGCTTCATTTCTAAGTAATGTCGCATTTGACGAATCCGGCGAGACTCGCCATATCTTCCTTGTAATCCTTATTTTTTTAGCTAATAATGCGAACTCATTTCAATGGAAACATTGAAGTTATAACAAAAACCTACGCTCGATTGCTTAACACCAAATTGACAAATATAAAGTTGTTTTGAAAAAAAAAGTTGCTAGGTTTTTAAGATTGTGATATACAAATTTTGCGATTCTGTATGTATGATGTATAAAAAACGCATGTTGGATAATTAGGTGTCTATAAAATAGGTGCAATACTTTATAATACATAAAAACGTAGCCAATGCTTTCTTTTAAAATAATGTCGCATTTTACGAATCTCGCCAACAGAACAAAAGCCGATATTTAATTTCAGCAAGTAAAGGGTTAAATAGTTAATTATATTGTATTTATTAATTCAACTTATATAGTGAAGATACTCGTATGTCTTAAATAAGAATATATTCATTTTAAAACTATTTTAACTATTGCTTGTATGCCATGGAAATTCAATAATTTTATTTTGAATTAAAAAATTTTGTGTAATAAAATTAAAATGAAACGTGCCAGTTTTTGAGTTATGATGTCACAACATTTAATGAGCTATATAACTGTAATCGTTTATACAAAGTCATGTCTCAGATTAAGAAATATAATATTCAAAAATAATGCAGAGAAAAACATGCAATTAAAATACCATAAAATCATTAACATATGTGAATTTGAACAAATCAACTATTTTACGATGTGATATCGTTGAAATAACAACGCATTTTAGTGTTTATAACACGAGAATAAAAATAACACATAAATAAATGCGGCCTCCTCTTTTGTAGATAACAGGACAACCGCTGCTTTACGTTCTAATAATTGAGCGGCCCCACGCTTTATTTGGCCGAATGTTAATTTTTTTGGACCGTTTCTTCGGTGCAGACTTGTGGTCGCCCCAGTCCCCCGCTGTGAAGGACCCGGGGCCCTTACACAAAAAAAAGTGCACCCTCTAAAAAATGGCTAATATTCACCCCGTCGGCATATGTATTGTTCTACATTTTTTACATATAAATAAAAATACAACTATAAAAAAATACACTGTTTTATATGTTCACTTTTGATTAAATTAACTGCTTGATAAAACTACGCGTCCACTTACTAAGATAATTAAATAGAATTTTAGTACAAATACTAGTCATTTTGTCGATAGCTATTTCAATCATAAACCTCAATACCTAAGATCGACGCATTAATAAATAGCTATTAAAATTCATTAATGACATATTTAACACTTAGCCTGCGGGAACCGTAATATTACGTTATTGTGTACTCCAGCGGCTATCTGCCAGA
>JAGVSQ010000860.1:0-33707 GCA_022683975.1 Rhyacophila evoluta
TCACAATGTGTAGATCCATATGCTCCACGTTGGGAGCGAACATGGTAAAAAAATATATAAATATATATATGTATAAAAATACTTAAAAGTGTTGGAAAGTTTAATACGTGGAGCTTCCGATGATATCGATGTAAGCTAGAATATTAAAAAGAATTCTATATGCAACCACAATCTACTTCAAATTTTAATACTCAAAATGAATGTAATCGTAACTGGATGCACTAGTTTGTAATTTAAAAAAATATGAACAGTAATGAGGATAGTCAATTGATGATATATAAGTGTTATAATATATGTATACATATTATTATCGTGAAGGTTAGGATTGATATTCAAGAACGCCGCAATTTTACATAGTTGATGACGAATTTAAGAAAATCAGATGCCAGTTATCTAGTGATGTCTAGACGACACGAACAGTGCTCCATAATGACGTCGAATCGGTCGGATCCCGCAATTCTCGCCAACGTAACAAAAGCTAATAAATCAGATTTCGGCGACAAACGTTGAAAAAGGAATATGTACCAATAAAGAAATAATAATTACTGTCGTACATGCTTAATTAAGTTTTGATGTGTGTATTAACTGAAGACAGAACCATTCGTTTTAAGTAAATAATGCATTGTATATGGTATACGGGCAACTACAAATTCTTAATGACCTGGAAGAAAAAAATGCAATGAACAATTGTTTGTTTTTCGTCGACTAATTACCAAGTTGCATGTTGACTTGAAAAAATGCATGACGTAATTTATTATAAAAAATCGGACATCGATTGTTTAATATCAACCGTGGGAAGCAAAAAGGATATAAGCTACAAATGCCAAATTAGTATCTAAGTTTGAAAAAAAACAGCTGTTAAATTTGCGACTAGATAAAAGTACTTTAACCACTATCTATTTTATTGATGGTTCTAAAATAAATTGTTAAATTAATATCACATTGGTTAAATAAAATAAAATACTACATGCACTTCAAGGTTGTGTCTATTTAATATTTTGACTTTAATTTTGACAAAATCATTTAAAACACGTTTTTTGTGGGCTACATCTTTTTTCCCTTTACACACTCGATATTAATACTTAGATCAGTTTACAAATAAAAATATTTTTCATGTGCTAAGTAAGGACTCACAAGAAATGTGTTATTATAATTTGTTTTCCACAAAATTGAATTAAAATACACGCGAATGCAATAGCTCCTAACAGTACTATAAAACAATGTGGTGGATGATATAAATTGTAAAACTATGAAAATAATTATTAAAATATAAAAAAATGGTCATAGATTACTTAACCCTTTGGTAAATTTTCAGAGTGAAAATAATCTTTTCCTTGCTATGAAATTTGGCTTAGCTATGCTTATTAGAAAGGAATGGTCAGCAGCTCCTACCAGTACCTAGATAAAATGTATTATCAAATTAGGCATATGGGCATGAGCATATTAATTTATTTGACATGGGGGTAACCGATCATTCAACCCATCAATTATAAAGACCTGTATTTAAATATACATTTATCCCTCGATTTACGCGGTACCCATTTTACGCGGTTTCACTTGGAACGTATCTACCGCGTAAATCGAGGGATGAGTGTACAGTAAAAACATTATTTTCTTGTAGCTTCGAAACTCATTTCGAGTGATCAACTAACGCGGGCATTCATATACTTGGCTATCGTAATAAACTTCATGAAATTAGTATGAAACTGCGTTTCGGAAAACATCAAAAAACTGTGTGTGAAGATAAATGACGACATCTAACACGTTGAGCACTCGAGTTAGACAATGGTTAAACTATATTGATTGTACTGGGTGTCGAAATTTTCTCGAGAAGCTGAAATAATATTTGGGCATTGTTAAAATAATTTTATGTACTCTATTTCGTTCCGGTTAATCAAGTTCAACTTCGAGCCCTGGTATATTTGCAGCTATCCGGTAAATGGCTCAGCAATTATTTTATTACGTACCACTTGAATGCATTTGTATTATTTTTCACAGTTTTTAACGAGAAACAAAAAAAAAATTCAAATCATAATATTGCATAATAACACAAGGCTGAGAAGTACAAGATACCTTGTATGGATGCACAATTAATGAAATATTCAGGCCAATTATTATTACTACCATTGTACAAGTATTCATTATTTGAAAAATTCTATTGTCTATTTATTCGTATAATAAATACAACATAAATTTGAATAGTAATTTTCCCTTTTGATCTTTCGAAAAAACATATCATATAAGTAGAGAGGATTTTACATATAAACCTTGTTCTAATTTATGTATATATTATATAAATATAGTTAAATAATATAGCTGCATTTAAAAAACCGCAGACATTCCCAAATGGATTAGATGATTGGTTAATGTATCCAGGATACAAGCAGGATCTTTTTCCACCCGGTAGAATTAGGCAACCTGAAACACCTACTAGAAAAAAGGATGAACTCAGCGAAATTAAAGAATGCCGGTATTATCTGAGAGGAAGTTGTTATAAATAGTATCGTTGGCTACTATCCATAGGATGTAAACAGCGGAACTGGAGAGTGCTGGTATGACATGGGAGAGTGCAAGGCGGTTGGTGGATGACAGAGAATCCTGGAGGCATCATGTGGTGGCCGTATGCTACGCATATGGAGGGGGTATAGCAAAGAGAGGGAGAGTGATGTATCCAATCATCGTTAAAAACAATCTATTAAGATAAATGTAGTGAAATATATTTCGAGTGGATATGATTGCCTAGGATCTCCAAATATCTATTTTTTTAATGTTAGTACAAACAACTGTATAACATTTGATGAATTTGTGTATTATAAACATTAATTATGGAGCCGCATTCTGATTGCAGATGGATTCAATTGAAATACCATCGGTTGTTTAACATTTTGTGAACTTTGACGTCTTTGTCAAATCGGTCAAATCTTGGGCTATGTTGTTTTGTAGTCTTATGATGAACCCAGCCTTGCTTCTTTGTTTTAATATTTTATAGAAATTTTTATGGGTTCGTTTGAAAATGTTTTATGTATTTCATAGATAATAAAAAAATAAAAGTCTATAAAATTATCATCATTATCACAATTAGATGAAGAACTCTTCATCATATAAAATTATTATTGGTGATTCGCCTTGTTATGTACATTAGTTGAATTTTCGAATTACACCCTGAATCAAATCCTTCAATGTTGTGCTTTTGCAGTATACTCAGCATAAAATTAAACACTTAGGTTCGTAATACGGGTGTCCACACTAGTGTGAAGTAGCCTATCAATGTGTTATAATATTTAAACAAATTATGAAATATATAATATGAGTTTTATTATTAAATAAATGTACCATTTTAATTTTCAATCCTAGAGGTCAAAAGTTCGAAAGTTATTTAAAAATATTATGGAGAAATGAGTAAAAAAAAATAATACAAAATTGTTTGTTTTCCATGTATAATATATTTGAGTCAATACGATTTGCAAAAATTTAAAAACCAAACCTCGTAAAAAAAATTGTGACATATTAACGTACTGTTGAAGTTAATTACTATTGTAGTGGACATTTTGAACTATTTTAAGGTGGAATTTTGAAAATCTCCCATCTGGCGGTGAAAATTGGTGCTGTTATTTTACAAAGCTTGCATGCTTACCACTTAAAAAGTAAAATATTTTTTTAAACACACATTTTATATTAGGAATCAAATATGTAATAAAGGATAAATAACAAATTATACTTTTCTAATTAACACACGCATGTTTATACAGATATATTGTAGTGATCATTGTCTGGATGAGTAAATTTAATCTCCTTTATTGTATGTATACGATAATAATTGTTATTTTACAACTGAAAGTCATACTGAGATAAGCATTCAACACATTCGTTGCTTGGCTACTCTAGACATTGTAAAAAAGTTAATGTAACTTTAGATCTGATAAACCAACAGTCCAATGGGAGGCATTTGGACAAGCCTAACAAGGGAGTGGTCACGGTAAATGCGAGTACCTAGTTACACATCCACGGTAAGTAGTTACCTGCATTGTATATTCCAATGAGTCCCCCCATGAGCTTTCGATATGTTCACTGAAAAACAAATTATTTTATCGTAAGTGAGAACACAGAGCCGCATTTATTCAATATACTCTGAAAAAGAAATATTACATTTATGTGAAATTCTTCTATATCTAATATTATTTTCTGCACATCCTCTTTCGTAAGTACGAGTATTAATCTATTAAGTTTTCAGCATTATTTAGTATGTTCAGATGTCCAAGTGTGAATACAATAGATTTTCACAATATGTTCTGTATCTAAATAGAAAAATATTTATTTAATAAGCTGAAAAATTGAATATCAATCCTCGTAAAAATAATATAAGGTCCACGCCGTACTAATATTTAGATTGTGCATCGCACAAGGTCGCTTTAACATGATGGGCATCTGTATATACGAAACATTAAATAAATTAGCCAGTATTTTCTAAGTGTTTGCAACAGATTTTATATAAAATATAAAATATTGATGTAAATTACTTAGAAATTGGCTAGACAATATAAATATGTGAGCTGTTAATCAGTGAAAATATGTAAATAGTAGGTAGTAGGGTTAAAACACTTTTTGCACAAGAGCGCCTCCTATCCATGGCGTGACACTGTAAAATATTCCAGAAATGGTAGTTAAAAAAATTTATGTCACTCTAAACAGTGAGTATATACAAAAAGTATTATTTGTGTATGAGTTTACTGACAGTAGTGAATATATTAAATAATGTGTGATTGTCACAACATAAATTATTCATAAATATCACAACTATGAATTGTGTAAATATATAGTAATGTTTTCTGTTTATTGTTTTATTTTTAATTACATATTGGTATTAATCGATTATGATACTGATCATATATTACTGTAATCATTATTATATCTACATTGCTATAATTTATCGTCTAAATGCGGTTCTGCGTATAATCATCTAACGACGAAATTTTATTTAAATTAGGTAGGAAGTTGGTAGTTTCATTTCTTTTTCCAAAAGCTTATTCCTATAAGCTAGTCTTTATAAAACCACGTTTCATTGAACGTTTGAACTATATTTTACGATACAAACTTGCAAATAGTTGATTAATATTTATTTTTTGATAGTTTATTATCGTATTATCATCTATATTTTACAATAGTACGTTTTTTAATTTTAGTTTTATTTTATTTAAACAATTTTTTTTCTTAAACTACTTTCCATAGCACGTCAAATGTGTAGTATAAAATTGAATAAACAAAATAAAAACATATTTTTACTTAAGATTGACGCTTGAGAAACACCGGATTAAAACGTATTGTTGTTGTATACAATTTTAATTGAATTATTATGAAATAGCTAACATACAGAGAATTCAAGCAAATCTATTTCTAAGCTCACAAGTTTTATATCTATTAACAGAATAAAGAAAATTAAAATTTGAAGGAGTTGTCCCATAATAAACCTACTTTATACGACCAAATTATATGGGAGATAACAATACTTTTTAAAAATTAATAATGAACAAAAAATTCTATGTTACACAATAATATTGAGTCTTGCGTAAATAATTATTACAGTTAATTAAGTTTTATATTCTTTCAGACATAAATTAAAATAAATAAAGCAATTATAGCCCTTATTGTGATTTATACTTAATATATCTATAAAACTAGTATTTTTATGGAGAGCCTATTGATTCCGCGATTGTATTGTAGGGAATTTAACATTTTTACAATACAGTTTTATTACACATTTTACTATGTGAATAAATAAAGCATTATTTATGAATCATAAAAGCTTTGCGATAATAATATTATGGGCGCATTAAAATTACGTTAATGCTAGAAAATTGTCACGTTATAAAACCGCGATCACTACTACAATATTATTTATTTCGTATGCATGCCTAACAGGGCGTTTCAAAAAAAGCTTTCTAAATAATCATGAAAAACATGAAACGCTTTACTAAGAAGCGGCTACAACTGTGTCTAGTACAGATACTCCAAATGGCAGTTCTGTGCTACAGCTATCCAGCAAAATAGTATATTTTCTAGGGGTATTCTCACACCATTATATTCCTCATTGAATTCAAATGAGAGCATTTGGATTATTCATTTACCTCATATGTCCCAAGTTTCTTAATTTTTATCTTCCCCCAGACTTTAACGCTCATGCATGTAGTTTAAATTTTAAATGCATTTAAATTTTACCAGAAATTATCTTATCTGGAAGTCATACAACATTCTACAAGATGATTTTAATAGAATTTCAACATGAGATACTTGTTCTTTCAAAGATATCGTGTCTTACGTACACTTCATTTAGAGTACGGATATGGAGAAAATTCTTAACTTGATTTAAAATTCTTAATATTTTATAGTGTGTCAATATTTTAAAAGTTTAAGTGTATACTTTTTATAAGTATTATATATTACTATATTCTATTACTGAACATAAATTCAGTGGACATTGCTTTAAAGTTCCATATAAATTGAGTCATCCTCTTAATGCATAAAACAAAAATGCTAAAAGATAATTTGTATAGAACATAATTATATGCATGGAAAATATGCGAAGATGATAATTCGTAAAATTATTTTTAATAAATCGAATTTTGTTTGGTAAAATGTAGTGTGTCTGTTGCGTTGTTTGTTACCGAGTCTAATTAAATATATATTTAAGAAAATATAGCTTACATAAAAGTTATATGGTTTATTTGTAATCACACTGTTTGCAAGAGACAAAGATATTTTTTTCTAATAAAAAGCATTTTTATGACTGTTTTTAGTGAAATAAAAATGTATGTACTTTGAATAGATAATATTAAAACGAGATTTAACGTTGCGATAATTTCTTGCGGGCTATTTGCACCTATGCATGTGGTCGTAGATATCTGATGAATGACGACATGTTTGTGTATTTGTGTAGTGAAAAAGATCGAAACGGCGTTATGGTTTCTAAATAATAGATATGACAGCGCGCCACTGTACGACACGCCATTTTTATAACTATTATTAAAAATCCACACTAAATATGCCAATATATGCATTGTGCATCAATCATTGGTGGCGGAGAAATTACCATTAATTAAAGATTTTTTTGTTTTCATTTGCGATATCTTTTAAAAATCATGTATTATGCTAATAAGATATATACGACTATCAATCAAGTGCATTTAGAAAAATAATGGAGATGAAATGGCTTGCGCTGGTGGCTGATAATCAACTATTGGAAAAAAGCAACTTGTTTTATTATATTAGTGTCTCATTTGAAAAATACTTTAAAATTTAATAATTTAACCTCACTCACACAATGACTCCTGTTGAATATAAAGAGAAATGACTGTGGAGGCCGATTTGGCGAACGGTGTCACTTTGGATACCACGAGTTTTTTTTGTGTAATTTATGAATTCATGTTCTGGAGCTGCGTTTGGAAGATTAAAAGAGTGATGATACAGAGTTTAAGCAGAGTTAAAAACAATTAACCAACAACTAATTTCCGTAAAAAAATAATCAAAAATTATGAAAATCAATATGTTTGATCCTTGAAGTAGATACAGTTTAGATAAGATACAAAAACTTTCTGTATGAATACTTCTTGGTAGAACTCCATTATATGTTATAATAACTCAGTATATTATGTTTTCTCATATATAATATTTTATATCCATGTATCAATACTGAGTTCGTGATTGAAGGTGATGTATCACATGAAAATTTTGTAAAACAAAGCATTGGTATTGATATTTATTATATAGCTTTTAACCACGGAGAATGCAAGAAAAGTAATGGGTTAATAATTTAAACATTTTTTTAGTACAATAAATATTTTTTCTTAAACGCGGCACTGAAAACCATTACAGTTCAAAATGTATGGATTGATAAACAAATACAATTATTTTTGCAAAGATTGCTATCAGTTGAAAATTATATTTTTCCGGATTATGCACACAGTAAAGTGTCCATAGATGCAAGAGCACAGACACAAATGCAGCCGTTTGTATTAAATGTGCCAAGCCACACGGACACTTAATAATTGTATGAAAACGTTAAAAAGCATTAAATTGGAAATTATTGCCGTCATGAAACTGTTATTATAAATCATCAAGACGATTTATTAATTCCTGTATTTTCTAGACCAGTAATGTGCAAGATACACTTCGCGGTCCAAATGTGGCACAAAGATTATTTCAGAAGCTACTGGGTCTGTAGAGTACCAGACAAAACCTCTAAAGATAATAACTCCATCTCAATAGCCCCTGATATGAAATCCCCCGGATAATAATCAGCTGTAAAATATTAGTAGGTTCACAAGCAAATAAAATATACGTGTACATATGTGTACATGGGTTGGGTATGTTTGGTCAATTTTTGTATAATTTAAGTATCACATTAAATATTTATTTTTGCCAAGGTTTCAGATTAAAAAAGCAGCTCATTTGTCTTAAACTAAAAGTTCCTATTAATTAATTAACAATGTATAATATTTGATTTGTTTACATTTTTTGGTGATATCATTATTTTATTTTATTGATTATCGTCTTTTTTCATATTATAAATATAAATGTATAATGATACTACTAATATCTCCTGGCTTAGAAATATGTTTATAATTTTACAATGAACAACTAAAATACAATTTTTATTGTTGTATGTTGCAGCCTTATATTTGTTTCTCTTTACTACCCGTCAAATATTCACACCAGTTATGTGGGCGTATACCGACGCGTAACGAACATGACGCGTTCTTCAAAATGCTAGAATTTCCATGATCTTGGTTTCCGTGCACTAGAGTGTGCGTGATTTCTATGTTTTTGCATATTTACAGTGATATATTTGTGTATACAATTATACTGTTTATTAGATGGAACGTATATTTGTGAGCTCTTTTGTATCATAGGTTACGGATTTGAAAGCAAGCATTTTTACAACACCGTGAATATTCATAGACAAGAATATATACGTGCGAGACAAAATTAAAATTAGCTAAGAAATAAAAAAAAAAAAAATAATACTTAAAAGTAATTAACTTTTATTGAAAAACGGAAAGAAAATATTGCCAATAATTAGTTTTAGCGTGCAGACGATATATAAAATATAATAGATGCTTACAATTTGATGGATTATCTTAGTGGGTAATCCATTAGATTTTGCATTCAATTATATTGTGCAAGAAATATCTTTATTTTATTATCAAACTATGGTATCCGAAGTCGCAATTGGTGAAAAGCTATAAAAAGCATGCGAGTTTGTTGACTGAATGACTTGAATACCTTTTCTTGTAAATATATGTTATAACTAAATGAGAATTTCTATTAAAACATATTACATTTATGGAATATTTGTTGTAAAAAAATAACCCTCGGCTTACACATAGTGAGCACCACTGTGTTAAACCATTTTAAAATTAGCCGTGTATTTTATTTATTATATAATATTCGACCAAACGAAACATGCAATTAAATGTTTTTCCCACTTAAAAGTGAGTGCATGAGTAAGTGTTTTCTTTTAAAACACAATTAAAGTGATATTTTTCTTACCTTACGATGCTTCACGTGACATAAACAAAGAGTATCTTGTTGTAGTTATAAAAAAATGGTGTTAGTTAAGTATGTGTGTGTTATATCTAAAGAAAAGTTTTGAAAAATAATAATCAAGTAGAATAAATCATGAGAAAGTTTATAAAACACCGCAATATACATTCATCTATTTATAAGATTTATTATATAATGTATTATTATTTCACGATGCTCGTTCTGAATGTGGAAAACACGGATATTCACAATGTAAACACTAGTATTGACCAAATTTATTTCATAATTTAATAGTTATCGGGTATCTCCGTTGTCACGTTTGATTTATTTGTGCTGCAGCGGGATATGAAACCATATCAAATATCAAAGCATGCCCGTTTACTAATTGGCCAGAGATTCGTTAGTGATTGTGAGAATCATTAATAATTAGAACTGAATAATGACATATCTCTCTGCCATATCAGCTTCCTATGCGGAGCCTATGGCCACCACATGACGCCTCCAGGATTCTCTGTCACCCGCAAGCCACCTCGCATCCTCCCAGGTCATACCAGTACTCTTCAGTCCCGCTGAGTACATCCATACCCAACGGTACCATATATAACAACTTCTTATTATTGCCAATCTGACAAATATGATTCAAATTATGAATTAATTAATTGTCAAATTAATATCCCCACACTGAACTTATCGGATTCGTATACTTTACTCCATCTTAAGTTATTATGATGATATTAAATACCATTATTGGTGTTTATACATTAAGTTTATTTATTATATCTGAAAAGGATGTCAACTGTTTGTTTCAGTTTTGTAGCATTCCTTGACTCGACTGAATGGTTTTACGAATTGAATAAATCTATATTGTTATGAATAATGAATTTTTTGCAAGTAATAATAATTATAAAAATTCTTCGTTTTATCTGTTGTCATCAAATTGTATAATTTTGAAATACCTCCACGTGCACGATGCTTACCTTTGTTGTTATAATTAATTTTATTTTCTAAAGAGATAATTTTTTAATTAGGATGCAGCTTGCAGGTCGAGTTGCAACTACGCCCGGTTCCGTTGTAACTGGTGGAACTGGAATGCTTAGCATTTTTTTTTATCACAGTCAACATCAATTTTTGATATAATTATTATTAAAATTGCAAAAGTTCAATGAAACCGGTAGTCGACAGGAAATTTGCGGATGCACCAGTGAGTCATAGGGAAAAAATATATTACTCTAATTATTATTCATTCAATATTATTTATATAGAGATGGAATTAATTTTATTACAAATGTACGTGATTAACATAGCATAAAAATATTTATACAGGAATTTATAAGATCAGCATAGTAGCCGATACCCTACGGTCATCTTATATTTTGAAGTATCCTTTTACCGAAATTAATTAAATTTATGAACATTTAACTAAAAATACATATTTAAATGTACATTGAAACACATACATATACACATCCCTAGTGGCTAATTGGCAAGCGCACCCGCGTTAGTGCCGGAAGCTAAGAGCTCAAATATCACATCAATGTAAAGATTTTTATAATTACAATTATTAAGATTCATGCAAACTGAATGCTATATGGATTGAACCATTGATAAGACTTGGTTAAACATCTCTCGAGACAAATATTAGTATTGTGTGATAATGGGGTCCATATTCAAGCTGACAGAAAAAAATACAGTTATTATTAAGACTAAAAATTTGATAATTTGATGTTTAAAAATTGGAAATCTTAATTTTTTACCCTTATTTTAAGAGAATCGAAATGTTACAAAATAAATTATGTTGTTCTAAATGTTATGTTGTTGTGTTAAATTATTTTGCGATTTAAATGTTAATGATGGTTGAAGTTGAATATTGTCGGTGTAAATATATACTCGAATACAGAAGGAATAACACAGCATACTACATTGCGCGCATCCTATAATAATTTTATTGTTTTTGAAAATTAGCTGATTAAAATAATGTTGTATTATAATTATTGACGATTATGATGCCACGAGCACTGAAGTATTTTTTTGAATGCATTTCCTAAAACATCATGAGTATGACAATCAACAATTTTTCATAACGCATTTGTCAAGTATTTATGATATGAGTGCTACATATAAATATATATATTTTATAATATTATTATAATTTAATCTGACAAATATAGGTATTAAGAATAAAAGTTATTTGTTTTTAAAAATGATTTCATTAAATTAATACTCTAGGTATATAAAAAGGTTTATTAAAATTGAATAAATTGGACTTCGCTTGCTTAAATATTTACATGCATGCAAATCTTAAGCTATTTTAAAGAAATTTGCTCGCTCACTCGAAGATAGATTCTGGAGTTTAATGAACATAAATGATTCTTTACTACTAAGGTTGATTTTTTATGTGTTAAATCACTCAACTGTTAAAAATTGTGTAACATAGTACTTTAATATTCTGGAGACTTGGTGGTATAATCACAATATTATTAAAATGCAATTAATATTGTAATTAGGTTATGTTAAGAAACACCTTCTCAGTCCTTTGTGCACAGCCTACATTTGCAAAAATATGTATAGTTTAATTAAAACCATACTTAACGTGCAAAAATATGCACGTAAATATGGTTTTTCAAACTATATATTGTATCATATAACTATCGAACTGGCGTGAAAAAAGGACGTGGATGTTATGCAACATTTTTTCTAATAATTTATATCAAAGAGTGAGCGGGAAAAAAAAGAGACCACGATGAAGAAGATTTTCAGAAACGGTTAGTTTACGAAGTCATACGTAGTTTTCCTTGGGTGTATTTTTAATTTTAACATTGATGTTTTTCAACTAATAATATTGATGATTATTTTTTTATTATTATTTTGCTTGCTCCCGTATATTTATTTCAAGAATGGAAATTTGCTACGTTTATTCAAAGTCTACCATGTAAATGAAGACTCAAATAAGAAAATACAACTTTTTACTTTCATAATTGATTACTAGTCAGCATATAACTTAATTCCATGATTTTTTTTATTCAGTGCATTGAAATAATTATATATGATATGTCATTAAAACTACAACATGACATGAATAAACTTTGCTTTATAAATATTATATAAAAATGGAGATAGATTATCGGAGAAAACGAAAAAACAATCAGTATTTTAAGAAAGTTTACTAAGCGAGTTAAATGGATTTTATTAAAGAGTTTCATAAAATAATATCCATCTAAGCACCTCCCACTCAGATGGAAGATATCGATATTCAAAGCGAATTCAGTAAATAAATAAATAATACATCACTTTCCGTATTAGCAACACAACACTACTGGCAAGTTGGTTCTACTCTTTGGAATGAAAAAGCTATTATCCACGATGTATTAGGTATTTATCAGGGACCTACTTACCAACGTTAGCTATACATATTAAAAGAATTATCACTTACACAATGAATCAAAACTAAAAAAATGCGTGACCAATACATGTTTTAATAGTCAATATTATATTTATTACCTGGATGTTTTTGTTTTGTAGTCTAACAGGATATCTTTATTTAGTGCGATTATTAATTTATTATACATTTATACTGCGTTGTCTATAATTAACAAGTCATTCGATTATTATATAACAAGCAATTTATACATTTCGCATAATTTGGTACCTTGTTTACTCCATAGGTCTAACACTGTAAGCATTTTAACTAATAGAATAACTGCAATTATAATGTAAATGTCAGATTGTATTACTCAAATAAAGTTGTGAGTAAAAATTGAAAAGATGATTTCTATCCAACGTTGTGGTTATGTTATAAATATCGATTAAACTTGAATAAACCACCAATAAAACCAAAATCACAAAAATAATATCAAAATATAACTACGTATTCAAGCTAAGATTCCAACATAAAGTAAAATCAGATAAATATGTTTTAATATTTTTTATAACTCGAATCCCATATTTCAGCATTTTTTAACTATGTAAACTGTTGATATTATTGATACTTAAAACCTTCTACGTAGATTGTGCATCTGTTAAGGTTTACGTATTGCAGTTGTTTTCAGATGCTACAGTGAAAAAATATATGGGAAGATAAAGATACCTTTGTATTTTGCTTGCATGCTGACTAAAGTACATGTAGGTTAGGTGAAGTTAGGTTAGGTTAGTTGAAAATATTGTTATTATAAATTTTCTTCAGTGGGTCAGGAAAATTATATTGACGTCAATACATCATTCACATTTTGTAATTTAAACTGTACGAAAGGCGTTCGACGATCCGGTAATCTACTGGTTATGTTTTATAGCCGGTATAATAAAAAAGTGTTACTAAGTCGAAAGCAGCCGTGCGGTAATTTTTTTATTTTTTTCATCTCACCAGGCTCAATAAAAATGTACGGCCCTGTTTCGCGCCAGCTTGAACGGGCAATTATGTTTTTAATTCGAGAATCATTACGGAAAACTTATCGACTGTAAACCCAACCTTATTAAATAATTACGTTTTCTGTCGATAGTTTGTAAAAACTTTGTTGAATTAAAATTCAACGATGGAATGAAGATGCATGTTGTTATTAAAGCTTTATCATCCGTATATGAAGATAGAATAAACAACAATAATACAACAGCCCGAGGTATATTTCCAGTCGTTACTATTTTGTTACTAGTTGAGCCAATTGCTTCAAAAAAATTACATTCACAGTTCTATCTTTATTCAAATCAATAATAAGTATCTTATATGATTAGTCTTTTATGAGAACAGTATTATCCTTTGAGGCTAATGAGTCCAACAAAATATAAACTATGGGACTTGATAAATGAAGTCATCAATTTTAATTCAATACACAGGTGTTAAAACAAAAGACACTGACAAAAAATTAAGTATAGAGTATTATGAAATAAAATATAATAAAATGTAAAAATCGCCGACCATACCAAAACAGGTGAACTTTTTTTTGACATCTAACAATAGAGTAAGTATCTAATATAATTACCAGTATCAAGATACATTGAGAACATGTGTACCAACACAAAAAAATAAATGAGAAAATTAAACTTGTACGGACTGTGAAATTGCAAAAAAAGATCTACATTTTTTTTAATTAAGCCATGTATTGTGGCTGAAGAGCGTTATAGAATCGACTAAATATAGCAAAGTAGATATGATTCACGTGGCGTTGAATAGAGACGAAAGTATGTAGGTAGCCAGTAACATCTCTTTCTTATTTATTGATTGAAATAGTGAAATATACCAAAGTTGATTTTTTTGAAGGCAATAGTTTTCCTTATAAATATTATATATGTACAATGATTGTCTATGAAAATAACTTTCTAGGGTAAACAGAACGTCAGTGTCGTATGCGCATTGTCATAGCACGCCATATTTGTCTACGTGCGAATTAACGCACAAAAATAGCTAAATATTTATGCCTGCATACATATTATATATACTACAAAAAAACATATAAAAAAAAATATTGAAAAAATAGTGAAACCAAATTTATTATATACTCCTGAGAGTGAAGTTTGTCTTGTCGAAGAAATTAAAAAAATAAAAAAAAAGAATATGTGCGCTCGTTATTTGGTTAAGTTTAATTATAATTAGATGGTATTACGTTATTAGGTGCCTCAAACGTATAATTATGAAGCTTTCTACTCAGAGCATTGACTTTAAAACTTTTGCCTTTACTTTGACGTGTTGTTATATGGAGCCCGGAAAATTATATGCAGAGATTTTTGATTAGATAACATGATTGCAAAATTACCGGTAGGTTACCATACTAAAACACACACCTTTCTTGAGAACAAAGTCAATTATTTTTTATTACTTTTTAATATGCGCTGTAGAATAATGTAAAAATGTCAATAAAAAATTAAGGGTGCGACGAAGTCTTATTTTGGATACGGTAATTAAAACAACCGTCGACTAAGTCATTGTAATAATATAATTGTATTTGTTTATAATTGACGGTACACATAACTGATACTGTTATGTATATTTTGAAATTGATTAAGCAGTCACACATTGTCAAGGTACATATTATAAATGCACAAAAAAAATAGTATCCATCAAAATATAGGCTTCCTAAATATGTCCTCCATCCACCCGCCCACCTTACGCCTGGTCTTAATTAGGCGTATCCCGGAGCTCTGACATCGAGAAGCAATCTACTTTATTTGACGGGAATGTTCTGGGAGTTGATATAAATTACAATAATTATGTTGCCACGCACTCGAGTGCCGTTAAGTTAACGATAAATAAAATGAGGAATAGAGACTTATTTGATCAAGTGACTTGGTTGCACAAAGGTGAATTTCATTGCTTTTAAAAAGTTTGCGGCGTCATAAGACGAGCGTGGTGATTTCTCCAAACGATGAAACAGGCTATTATTTTATCCATGTCTACTAAAACGCGCGTTTCAGTGCTGAAAATTGCTCCGTATTTGCTAAAGGTTTGTATGAACTTGCAAGACCAGTTGCCCAATAGGTAAAATAATCAACTGAGGATTAACTTTCTTGAAAATGGTCCATATACTCCGCTCAAGGAGAAAATATTTTACACTATGGAAATCTATACACTTTATTTTCAGTGCAAATGACTTAAAACGGACATGTATGAAGTTTAGAAAGATACTAACCTAGCTAAATCAATCATGGTTGGATTTTTTATTTTCATTTTCATGGCAAATGACTTAAAACGGACATGTATGAAATTTAGAAAGATACTAACGTAGCTAAATCAATCATGGTTAGATTTTTTAATGATAGTAGTACAATACTAGCCATGCTAAATTAGAAAACTGTTACTGGATATTGACGGATAGAAACAGCTGTTGTTGAAAGCAAAAAATCACCACAAGTTGTCATGATTAAAGTTATGTTTATTTGTAACTAACTATTTATCTTTATGAATTACGTATCAAAATGACTGAAATAATATTCTTTGTACAAAAAAAATCAAAAGACTTTTTGAAAAACTCTAGTCAAAATATTTAGTACTTAGTAAGAAGACAGTAAACCTTTCCATTGCATATATAATGAGGGTTTATGATCTAATGCAACAAGCTCAGAATAATTTTATGGAGAAGGATGTTTCATGTATAGCAGTGATGAAAATTTGAGAATTAATTGGTCGAATAAAAATCGTGTTAAAGTGCTTCAAAAACAGTAAAACAGCTGTTACACAATATCACTTGGTACTGGTTAGGGCCAAGTAAATACACGTATTTTATTTGTTAATTTTAGAGCGAAGTACATATTATGTACTATTCGATACCTTTGTCCTTCTTTTTGCTTAATTTACAAGATCTCTCAACATTATCAGCTTTTAGGATGTTGTATTTTTTACACTCAAATAATTCAGTCTTTGTTCTCCATCCTTGTTTTATTTATCCGATCTATCGAAAAAGTGGGTGGTTTGACCTTATGATGGTTGGATCCATCCTTCAAACATTTATATTGCTCATCAGAGTCAAATTACTTTGGTTTAAAATCTGATATTAGAATTATTTACAATGTGTACAGATTGTGGTTACTAAAAGAAAATGTAAATATAATCATAAATGCTGTTCTACTATTATATTAAACACAAGATTATATTATGATGATTAATATTAATATATTTTATATATGGCAAACAATTAAAAAGAAAAATAAATGGAGAGCTTAATTCAGTGCTCATTAGTAATGCTCAAAATTATACTTATAGTTGCCAAATATTTTACACCCATATATCACAAACAAGTTGTATGAAAGTATTTTTTATAAAAGTGTATGAGCAGTCAATAAATTTGGCATTTCGGTTATTGGCTGTATTATCGTCTTTGTAAACTGCGTTATGGTCATCGATAGTCAATAAATTTCAACGATGCTTTCGCGCGTTACTAAATCAACCCTTACAAATCTTCAGTACATGTCTGTGACGTCATAATGCTCGAATGGCGTACAAGAAGAAAATTTAAAGCTGTTAAGAATTATAAAGTATAATAGTAATTGAATAACTAAATGGCACATGCTATGGGAATGTCCAAGAATATGTATTGGAATGATAGAATTATTCAAGTCAATTCAACCAGCTGTTGGATCCATCAGAGCATCCAAACTAGTTGCCATAAGGGCGAATTTCATTCCTCTTAAAAGCGTTAAGCAGCGAGCGTGATGACCTTTTCACATAATTGCTTTACAAATAAGTATCTTTAAGCAAATGTTTATTATTCATTTCGTAATACTGATGATAATATTATATAATATGATAAATTATTGCAGATTGTGTAAGCTTGATATATTGCTAATATTATATATAAGCTTTTATGTAAAGTGTACGCAATCAAAAGTAATTTCAACGAAGTAGTAAGCGCTGAGGTAGGAGTGCTCTGTTATCAGTACTGTGTTTCGTATTATTCATTTAAGACTTGGTATGGTTATGAAAAAAAAAGTAAAATAAATATTATATAATTAAGGAATCGCCGCCGCTGGAATTATTGTGGAGTATAATTTAGCCGGTAGAGGAATAAAGGTAATATGTAAAGGCGATATGTAAACCAGTGTAGATGCGCCGGCACCCCGTGGAGACAGACCAGTAAATCCTTAAATATACTCAGTGTTCTCGTAATGGATTTGGTCATTGATTGCAAAGGCAGCTCGTGAAATAATAAATATATTAAAATCCCACTTGCTTATGTGGCGAATTGCATGATTTCAATTACATCTTCTGTAAACGTCCCCATATGCCGGTCGAAAGGGAAAAGCTTCTCAAGTCCGAGTCGGACCGGTCGGCCATTGCGGCTTGGTTTCTATAGAAGATAATTGTCTAATTTTGAAAAAAATACGAAATCTTACGGCGAGCGAAAGGTCTCTTCTCAATGTGCTAGATATTAGCAGGGCGTAATTAGTTAGAATAACATTCACGTACACTCAAGTGCACGCCAACCAAGGTAATAGGAAGCTGCTTCTGAAACACTCATGAAGAGCTCCTCAAGTTTGGTACAGCATGGTATACTCCCACATAACAAGAGTGGATACTTGGTGGGTGGTGGAGGAGATAGCATGTGCACTATTAATACATTAGTGTAATAATTATATTTATTTATTTTTTACAACTGAATAACTTATTAAGGATATACATTTATGATTATATAATGTTGTTTTAAATTTTTTTCGTAACAATATTTTCTATAAATAATATTGATGGGTACCTTAAAATGTAAAAAAATAATTATGAATGTCGATGTTGTAAAACGAGTTTTCATTATTTTGGTATATTCGCATTTAATAAATATGTTTTTATACCAAACAAATCTGGTAATAAGTTATTCGGTTCATATAAAAAAATCAAATACTTTTGTAAGCGACGAATATTACTGAAACATTTTAATTTTAATGCTTAAATGAAGGGTTTTGAAGTCGATTACAATTTTTTATTACACGAAATATTTGTAAATCCATTTAAAAAAGTAAACTAGTATATTCACACCCTGAAATAAGAATCAAATTATTATTTCTACGTTGTCCGAATTTGAATTTGAATTTATCTCCGTGATTAGTTAACTTGTGAAAATATAATTATAACTGCACAAAAATTGGAATGACCGAGCCTTTCCCCAAAAATATGCCCTACCATGAAAAATCGACGGATATTTAATTTATCGAAGTTATTTGTTTATTTTATGAAATTACTAATTAATACCACGACTGTTCACTGGCGTGAGTTGCGAATGATCGCAAAGCAAACATCTACACCTCTCAAGTCAAAAGTGTGCACAAAATACCTTCGCTCGACAGAGGAACAAGTATGAAGTCATTAAATTAACATCGGATCCTCGACTCGTTCGCCTCCGCTACGTCAGTTTCGAAGAATGGCATTGTCATGGGATCAATAACCACTTGTTTGAGTCGCTAAACAAGCCA
Organism: Rhyacophila evoluta; assembly: GCA_022683975.1. Lineage (NCBI taxonomy): Eukaryota > Metazoa > Arthropoda > Insecta > Trichoptera > Rhyacophilidae > Rhyacophila > Rhyacophila evoluta. The sequence continues at coordinate 19,420 of JAGVSQ010000860.1, forward strand.
ATCCAACACGTTTACGCCGAATGTTTCATAGTATTAATTAAAAAATATTTAAATTATGTCATAGACGAGTATATCATCCAACCTATTCTTATTTTAAAACAACCCATTAGCTTGTATAATCAACTAAATAGAGATTTTTTTTCTCTAAAAATGTAAATCTTATTGTTTTATTATTCTTTATCTCGTTGTCGTTTCCTGTTCTTCAATAATCCTCAGGGTCTTACTATGCGTGTACTTATTGTAATAAATACAATGTATTATTTTCTTTTTATGTTCATTTATAATATTGTCTTTATGTTCGCGTATTTTTTCTCGCATTTATTGGCCAAACTGTTCATTTATTATTGAGTACCACTTTATGGTTATTTGTATATTTGAGGGAGTGTTTTTTTTTTGATCCAATACAAATGTATTAATTCACCATTTCGTTTAAAATTGAAGTATATTTTCAGTGGTAGCTTGAGTAAATATCATATCTTAATTCCCATATTCACAACGCGTGATTATACACTATTTTAAAGCGTTAGTTCAGAGTTATGAGTTTGAAATCTTACGACACCATGTCACATATTTTAATAAACTATTTAATACCAATTTTATTCGAAATTTGTGGAATCAGATTCAAATTTTTGTTAGAGATAAAGCACACATATACTTATAAAGCTAAATTATACCAGGATCTAATATTGGACGTCGACTAAAGCAGGCCAGTCTGTCGATTGGATCAATAAATTGAATTGGGTCGCATTGGGAATCAAGAATAATCTCTTGCAGCCACTATTGTCAACCAGTCCAAACCATCAATAAATCGGTTTGAGGAGCACCTCTCTATCAATCTGTTCATACGTACACTTATTGAGTAGGGAGGAGAGATATATAATACCATTATTTTCACAATGAATAAAATGCATGGTGAAAATTTTCATAAATATCCCAAACCAAATTTTTAATTACGTCATATCGTAATTATGTATCACTAGAAATGTGATTTTGCACAAATAATGCATTTTTAATTATAATGCAAGGTTTTAAATCATTTAATGTATGCCTTGAACGAAGTATATTTTTATTATAATGTATAAAATAAATTAAATTCTGTTAATTAATTTCATTAGGTTTTCAAATTTGTCTGCCATTAAGTGGACAAATCACTCATGTATTTTCTCCTCTTTTGACATATTATTTTGTATGTTACACCGTAGTCTCACATGTCATCATGTCTAGAAGAGAGATTTCGCATACATCTAAAATTATCATTTCAAACGCATTATATCAGATAGTATTGCATTGCAGTGCACGATTATTTTCCATTTTAATATAATGTTGCATTATGTTTATTGCACTAAATGGTAATATCCCGGGAGGTCCTACTACTTTGTTCCCGGCTGAGCAGTTGAAATGTAATATCCAGCCTGGAAGAGTTTGATACAAACCATAAGAATTACAGGTATTCAGGTTTGCACATCGAGAATTAATATCAAATGAATGTATTCGTCCATCCACTTTAAATTACTTGTGAAAGGTATCCCTGTGATTCCTTCTATTTATTAGTGTAAACAACTTAATGTTTATAAATGTTATTCTTCTTGCACGTTCTCTCTAGAAGTATAAACGGTAACTAGACAACTGCGCACATGGCGTATTCACAGATTTATAAACTGCTCACAAGACAACTGCTGATATATACAGTTGATAAAAGATGCATATTAAGTCATTTAACACTATTATCGAGCATTTTTCCAACTCTGTCACTGATGCGATAACGTAATTATTAAGTTATTCAAAAATATTGAATATTTGAATTTATTTGCCAAATAAACGCTATATTTGTGGTCGAGTTGGTAAGTTCAGGAGCTTTGGTACTGGCGGTCGGAGGCTTAAGTCCCGCAGCTGCAGAACGATATTTAAAAAATCAACGATACACGGCTGTATATCTAATAAGTTTGCGAAATTTGTTGATAACTATTTTGAATGAAACATCTATGCAAAGATTAGTTAAAATCCACATAATTCACGATTCGAGTGGACACGGTTGAGATAAAATAAGAGATGTTTTAGAAAAATCCTTAAATATACATAAGCATACTACTTTATATCATAAAATAAATATTATGTATAATATCGTAAGATCGATTAACTTATGTAAATATTTGATTGATGCAAATAATTAGTGTCAAATTTTGATGCCAATTAATCTTATCAATTGATGTAAAGAGTAATCTAATATGTATATATGTATATATTCTTGTAAACGTCCGTAAGTCTTTTCCGTAGAAGGTAGTACCTATTGACTACTGCGTCGATAAACAAAATCAGTAGGTTCTTTTAAAAAATAAAATCTTATGCATTTCTTTCATATTAATATTATTTATACAAGCGGTTCTCTTTTGAATTACCGAATCGATAAATCGGGTCCCCCGGGGGGCGCATCTCCGGACCTTGTTACCACTCGACCACATACACACCAACCTCCACATTCAAACCAGGGATTTCTTTATTTTTTATGACCTTTTTAATGTCCGATGGTCTACAGCGGTAGCTATTGTTTAACAGCTAAACAGAATTCTTTGCGTTGAGAGATGTGCCTTTGATCCATCTAAACATTACTAAAAAATAAAAAATAGCGATTCTTATTTATTTATTTCATATTTATTGTACAGTGACGTACTATTGAAGGTCAAATCGTATGATTTTTTTCGATAATTCGGAATCCTGGATTACATATTAATGGTCAAATAATGATGTAATATAATTCGAACCAAGAGAAAGCTAGAAGTTTTTTGCAAACACTCTGAATGTATTAAAGTATATTCAATGTTATATTATAATATTATATGACTCGATATATTTTCTTACTTAATTTATAATATTTCATAATCTTGAGATAACATACTGCAAATTAACAGTTTCAGATGTTCACAGAATGATAATATTACAATTAAAACCAAAAGAATAAACTGATAAGATAAATGATTAAGACCCATTCGCTAATGATTTACGGAAAAAACCGAATCATCATTTACTTGATAGAACGTCATTTCACAACTGTTCAGTAATAATATCAGTTTATAATGTACTTTATGTGAATTATTATTAGACAGATTGACAAGTTTTTTGTTATTATTTTAGTTTATCACCATCAACTAGACAATAGTTATACGCGCTGCGTATTCTTATATAAATAACTATAGATTTTTACTAGTTTAATGTAATGAATGAATTTTTAAACGTACGTCATCGAATGATGTGCTATTTTATAGATTATTTAATTTTGAATATCTACAAGTTGACCGCCTTCAATTGATTATAAACTGCTTCTTTGGTTTTATATTATGATACAAATAGTATTTTGTAAAAGTGAAAAATTGTTTTTGTTAGCTTGGATCTCATTTTAGGACGTCACTGAAACCGACTATTTCCATTGATCAATCAGTGATGATTTAGTGAACGCCTTTATTCGGTCGTTAAATCTTTTTTATTACACTCAAGTGTTGTGATAGATTTCATAATATACTCAGTAAAATAATACAATTTTATGGCATATTGTAAGTATGTCGCTAGTCTTGAAAGTGGTTTTAATTGTAAGCTTTATTATGATGTTATAAATCAAAATAAGCACCTTGTTACACGATGCTTAGTTTTTAAAGATGTCTGAGCTTCGATGTTTTCTTTTGATTTAATTGTCATGTATTGATAAACAATGATGATTTAGGCCATTAACAATGTTTTAAATATACATTAATTTTTAACGGGATATAAAAATGTGTTTATAATCTTTAGTCATGTGTTTTTTCGGAATCACTGTAGAATATTAAAAAGTTAACATCACATAAATTTATTAAAAAGAGGTAATATCATGTAGCAATAAATATGATTTAATAGTACTTTCAGTGCTGCGCCATGCGTTAGAAATAACATTGAACCATCTATTTACACAAATTCACCGACACTATAACTAGCACATTTTAAAAGTTCTAGCCTGTTTCAAAGTATTTTATCAAAATATCTTACAATTTTATAGTATACTTGTTATGATTATGGAAATATCATTGCAATTAGAAAATACTGGCGAAACAAACTCATTTGTCTTATAAATGGCGCCCTTCATATTCTGGTGCCCTTATATTGACACTAGTACGTTGCGGCCCTGAGTAATTTTTCATAATTGTGGAAAAATGCAAATTAAGTCATAACATGCTTGACTGAAAACTCTATGAGTGTTCATGAACGGTGGATGTAGATCTAAAAAAATGTACCTATTTGTAAATGTAGTAATTAAGCGATGTATTATACATAACTAATGTGTGAATTATTAAAAAAATGTAAAATCAGCAGAAAAAATACAACATTTGAAGGTTAAAACAATAAAACACAATCAATGGTGGTCGAAAGATAATATTTGTTCTATTTTTATGAAATTATCGGGCGCGCTTGAGTGTCCAAGATCGTGGACTTAAATTATACAGTAGATTATAGATTAAAGAATGAAATCGAAGATGCAGGACTGGATGCCTAGTAAGCTGTACGATTGATTAGCAACCAATTTCTTGTGTTTGGAGAAACAATCTGTCAAGAAGTCTCCATATTTTGAGCCGAATTGATTTCAATCAAGATGTCGGCATGTATCTAATTCCACCTCGTTATAATATCATATATTTGTTAGTGCTTAGAACGGCGTTTAAATTAAGGGAGTCCAACATTTTAGTACCCCATCGTTATATTGAAAGAAGATAATTCGTTTTGGGTTACACAACAAATACACTAACAACAATTGGATAACAAAAAAATGTGGAACATATTTTAAAACCAATTGAAGTAATTTGGAATGAATTAATTTATATATTTTTTGTTATTAAAGAAAATGAGACAGTAACATTAATGAGATTTTGGGCGTTATCTTTACAATACTTAAGCTTCAAAGTATTTTAGCTGCAATTTTCAGTAAGTTCTCAAGTCGTCTTTCGATATTTTTAGGCGTAATCTCATAAAGTTATTTTTAGGGTGCATTCATATAATAGCATATAAGAATAATTTCGAAGTACAGTAATCTTATTCTTTTCCGTGACAGTTAATTATATAACTGGTTACCATCCCTCTTTCGTCAACCATCAGGAGTGTCAAAATAAGCTTTTAAAAGCTATGTATAAGCACGCAATATAAAACGGTCGCTAAATAAACCTGAACCAAAAACGGTTTTCATGAACACCTTTCAAACGGGTATTTGGCATTTCGTTGTAGCGATTCTCTCCGAGAATTTTGTAGTAACATGTTTGGTATGCTGTAGGAATCTCGAGTTAATTTGAACGCTTTATAATGATCTGAAAAAATTGCCAGCTTATAATAGTTATTCGAAAAGGGTTGATATATTTTGAATACATTTAATTTCAACGTATTGGGTTACCCTTCATCACACCGATATTTTTTAACTTAAATATAATGCGTTTGTTATAATATATTCTATATCGCTAAATTTTCTTAGAGTGTAGACCAGGGGTAGTCAATCTTTTTATACTTACTACTCACTTTTGTGTCTTTGTTGGTAATAAAATTAGTAAGTAAACGCCCACCGAACCCGCTAAAACTTAATTTAGCGCACTTAGAAAGTACTTGCAAAGCATTGGAAAAATCCTTACCGCCCACCATGAAACCTTGAATCGCCCACTGGTGGGCGGTAGGACCAGGTTGACTACCACTGATACAGAGTCTTGGTGAACAGCATTCTCGATCTATTTTTTTTTTCTTCAGATGACTTAATTATACTTCAAATTTGGTTAAGATGGTATATGCTGTAGCGTTATGAAAGAAAACTTAAATATTCTTTTTTGAGAAGGACTGTCAAAATGATGATTATATTAGAACTTTTACTGTCATTTTTCTAGTACATTTTACAGCGAAGTATCACAAAAGTATTATAATTACAATTCTACTTATAAATATATGGTACTGAGTGAGTATGTTGTCATTGATACTGTGTCTTAGTCCAGTATTGAAAGAAGCTGCTACTCTATATTGAAATCGATAGCACAATGTATAAACATAGTGGTCACTTATATGATAGACGACAGTGAACATATTGATATTCAGCGAACATTATGAACACGGCAATTTCTTCTGGTTTGTAATTTTCAATTGATTCAATGACATAATTTTCTTCCGTAAAACGACACAGAAAAAGGAAAAGATTTAACGAATTAAAACTGATTATAAAATTATCAATAATAGGTTTTTACATTTTAATTTTGCTTAATGTTTGCTATAAAGTGAAAAAACCAAGCAAATTCCTAATTAAATTTAGCAGTTACTTTCACTAACATGAATGAAAAATGCGAACTTCCTTTAGTGCTGCATAATTCCATTGTTTCTCTTAATTCACGTAACGATGCGGTACTGAATAAAAATTAATTTGAAGAACTTCGTGATTGTAGTGTTGCCAATGTCAATTATTAATCAATTAGACGTCATCACATTGAGAAGATTTCAAATTCCTCAACAATCTGTATCACGACATTTCGCTCACTCTCTTTGAGACAAATGTGGTGAAATGATGAAGCCAGTGGCGGATTTTAGTATTTTAATACCAAGCTCTGTATGGTTGAAATATCACTAAAAACGAAATATAAAAATATCATAAAATTATTTATGTAAAAACAGATACATCCCATAAATATAGCGAGAGTAAGCAGAGAGAACTTTTTGTATCCCTTTGTATGTTGGTAGCGTGCGTGCCTAGTAATGTGGTGAATACGGGTTCGATTCTCAATCTGTCGGATTTTAAGAATAAACAAAAAAGCAAGACTACGTGCTTATTGGGTTGAGCAATTGTCCGACAAATAATTCTAATGAAACATAATCTGTCAAGACGTCTTCAAATACTCCATTTTCGCAGTGGATATATTCACTATGTGTAGATCCATATACTCCACTTAGGGAGCGAAAATGGTGTAAAAATATTTTTATGTGTGCACACCCATATTTTTATGGGTGTGCGAATACAGATTAAAATGAAAAGCAAATCATTAAATTGTGGCGTTCGATTATTCGTAATATGCTTAATAATTGTGATTGCAATGTATAATAATTAAAATAATGACCAACAAAGAAAAAGGCGTAGATTATAATTAGTAGGTATAGCATTGTGAATAATACACATACAATAAAAACACTATTGTGAAAAAAGTACAATTATCGTTTATTATTATACTTGGGTGATGTTCTTATTAGTATTTCTTTTAAGTGGGACCAGATAGCTTGGCTAGCAAAAAGCGACGATCCCTATTTATTTTTATAATAATTGAATAAAACATATTTGAATAAAGGAACGTAATTCTTAAACATGCTGTCGTATCAAAAAGTGGCAGAAACATTTTCCTAGTGGATAAACCTCATTCGGTCCTGTAGTACCCTGCCGCAATATGCACATGTCAATCTACAGGTGTAACTCCTCAGTTGGCAGAATGCAGAGCACGAGAAAGAATGCCACAACAGCCTGCTTTATTCGACGACCTCTCTCTCGGACGATTTGTGCACGCGCGTTGATACTCGAGTATTCTCCACGTACCACAACAGTACCCGTTTCCTCCGATCCTCATTAAAAGCCTCTTTATCTTGTGACATCGGATAATGTAAATTATAATCGAACGGTAGCTTGAAAGAGGCAATCAATAAAAATTATCATCCTCAATGATTTATTGACAATTCTGTTAATTGACAGGACAATTTCAAATGAATAATTCATTAAAAAAATGTTTAAATGGTACTCTTGAGAGAAACGTTATATTATATAATTGTATAATACCTAATTAACGATGAACGAATAGTTTAATGATAATTATTAAAAATGTTAAACCTCTCAATTTATTCTTTAAACCCATTATAAGTTTTGTATGGTTATAAATGTATTAAGTTAGACAGAACTATGCCAAAGTTATGCAGCCACACCATTGAGTCGCATCTAAAAATATATGAATTTGACATACATATAAATAAATTCTTTATACTAGAAAAAAGGCATGAATCGTGACAAATTTTCCCATTGAAGTAAGGTCCAACAGTAATGCTATTAAGAACAACAATAATAAACGATTACTTTATTGTCAATTGAGAGGTTATGCACATAACGGTTAATCATTTGACATTTATTCTACGTTAATTTTTTTTATGTTTAACCTTATAATTCTGATGAAAAAAGTTTTTACTTTTTATTAAATACGAACGATTGAAAAATACGAATTTAATTAATATATAACAGTTTCGTATATTTTTAATTTGCTTATCGGTGCGATTCTTAGAATTTCTTTTATTATTAATTTTAATTGTATCTGCAATGTAAAAAAAAATATCTGCAAATGATTAAAGCATTGTTATTTTTATGGTTAAGTACGCTTATCGATATAACTAATAATTAAAAATATTACAGCTCCATTTGCGATAATAAGCATTATAAATAAACGCTGTTGCCACTGTTACACTAGGATAGATTACAATGAATTAATTGATTGATTTGCAGATAGTTAAATGTACATAAATTACATTGAATATACATATTAAAAACTGTTGAATATGTAGTTTTGACCTACACTTCAAAACTATTTTTTAAGCACACATATAATATTTTATACACATTTTTTTACAATTTTTATATACAAGTGCTTAATACTTTTTAGGAATATATACTTGCTTTAATTAGACAAGTATTATTGCACGTAAAAACAGTGAGATTTTTTTTAACATTTATCTTATAAAAAGGCGCCTATTATATTCAAGCGCCCTTGTGCGATGCACAATTTGAACACTAGCATGGCTCGATCCTGTAATGTTACTTATGTTTTGAGAATATTTTCTTCTAATCTAACCATATTTTTTTTCCTAGATCAAATATATGACTAATACGCATTACTTCTAGCATTGTCTGTTGTCTTTCGATTATTTTCTTTCCATCATCCCCGAACATATATTATATATCATCTTGATTATTTACCATGCACCATGCTTTACTACCATAATTATTTAATTACTAGTTAACTGCTGATGATCACAAAAGGAGTCCTAGTAATTGTAATACGTCTTTGTCGTTGTTTAACATGGATACATCAACATTTTAGGAAACCAATTTGTTTTGTTATAATACATACATTACTTGAACAGATATAATATTAAGCCGGCAGAATATTATTTTTTCAGGGCCTGCGCATTCACTCAGATAACTTTTTCACAACTTATTTGTTCTGAGTAAGATACAAGTGCATTATATAACTATTAAAATGTTTAATCTTACAACTAAATAATGCATAGTATTTTTCGTAGACGATTTGACATTAAAACACATGACAAACGAGTAAAATGTATCGAAGTTAAGAGGAGACACGGGCAATTTTAAGCATCCATAATTTATGGTCGTAAATATAATTTTAATTTGATTCAGAAAATATTTTTTCTACTTTGAATAAATGGGACCATTCGTAAATTAAGTTTGGTAGCTGAGAATTGTTTCGAGTAGACACGGCTCCGAGACGGGGCCAATCGACGGGATACCGAATTCAGAACGATAAACATATTGAAGATTTTGGTTCGAAAAAACGTACATGCCCGCGTAAAAAATATGTATACACATATCCCGCGTTACCCATTTTAACCTAATGGATTAAATCGTGCTACTGGATAAGATTTTTTTCCTAATATTTACCTGAAAAACTTCGAACATAGAAAAAATATTTTTCTTTAAAAGCCTCGAAAAAATCAGGCGAAGAAAACTTAATTATTACACGAAAAAAACATATACCTTTAAGTAAAATACTCAGTTTCCTGTAAGTTTATTTACTTTTAATGAGATTTTTTGTATGACAAAATAGCACTGTCGATAAAAAGAATATAAGTACCAAAAATAATGTACAAATAGTAATAATGGGTGTCCATGTCTGACATGTTATATAAACAGAAGCGTACATAAATACATCATGAAAGAAGTCGTTAGTTTGAATTTTTTGATTTGATATGATTTTGATGAAATATTTTACTTGTAAATATAAAAACCATTTTTTCCTGAAATGTTTTTTTTTGCTCCGAAAATGGAGCATATGGATTTACTGTGTGAAAATGTCTTGACAGTTTATTTTCACGAAAGTGCCAAAGCCAAATATTTATGTGGTACATATAACCTTTTATTAAAAATTAGTATAAATTAAAAGCATCACTTCAAATAAATGACGAAAAAACTACAACTCTGGTTTTAGGAATTGGATGACAGCTGATACAACAATAATTTGATATAATAGGGTTATAGATAAGCTTACTCTAATCTGCACATTATATTTTTCATATTTTTTTCAAAAGTATGAGCTACCTATTTATCATGCAAAATATTCAATATTTATTTTAGTTTTGGGTATGTTTAAAATATAACGATGAGGCAACATAACTATTCGAAAAGCTTGGCGTTAAAACATACCGCTGTAAGAATATTAAAAGTATATCTATGGTGGTATTTGCTGTCGATATTTATGAACAGTTGAGTCTATCCATTGGATTTTGATATGTTGCTACCTAAACATAAGCTTTTAATGGAGCTTAAAGTTAACTAGTTAGTATCCGTAGAAAGTTGTTAAAAGCTGAATGAATGTAAATGTTCGAAATGAGAGTTATCTGTCAAACTCCGAATATTTTTTATGGCCTCGAAACAGCGTCCAATAAAACAAGTGCTTAATCCCATTAAAATCACAGCAAGGTTTCGATATCAAATAACAATATGTTGCGGCAATGTTCTGAACACAGCAATTAAAGTGTAATTAAAAAGTTGAAGTAATATTTAATATGAATTCGTACTATTAGATACATTTGACTATTTTTTTTTATAAAAGTATCTTCTTGAAGAAGTTAATGCCCCGCAAGAACCAAATAAAAGATTCCTTAGACATTTTTTTATTGATCATCGCAAAGTTATGTTGGTATTGAATTTTTCGGGATTTTAACACATTTTTTTTTACTTTCACTGTTTTTCTACTTTCTTGGCGTTAAAAAGTAGATAATATTTATTTCCAAAATCCAAAAAGAAATATTTATATGACAGATTATTTTTTAACGAGAATTCGTAATTTATACATACATTTAAACCGTTAAGCGTCGTACCAACATCTTAGATTCGTTAAGAACCTTTGTAAAGCTGTGATAGTTGATTTCACAATTTTCGCCACTGAACTGAGCTCGCTTAACACTCGGATATGGGATCGGTATTTAAATTGCTTTTAACAATAATTAAATCGATTTCGGTAGTAGAATTTCAAGTGAGTAAGTAAGAAGTAAGGATGATTCATAAAATGTACAAATCATCAAATTAAACAGGTGTGATATAAACTTAATGATATAAAATATCAATGCTGCTCTTTAAAAGAATAAACAGTCAATAATTTAAATACTTGTTATTAGACCTAGATATATCAATTAATTGACGAAATTTTAGGTATATCTGTAACATTTTGGATTTGTTATATAAAGAGCTTGTGGCGTGATTTGTTGTTCAAAGAAAAACTACAAGATATCATTATTATGAAAAAAAAAAGATTTTTACTTCTTTTGTACTAATCAGAATAATTAAAAGTTTCTTAGTCTTAAATTAACAAAATAAAATGTCTCGAGCTCGTGAGATTTTGCTTCGTATTTTGGATTTCATAATAAGCGCATACAATTTTTGTTACATAGACATAATCAATTTGATATTATTTTATAAACTACACATTGTATCACCATACAATATTTATTAAATAATATTGTTTATGAGAGGATGGGCTTAAAGATAATTAATTGAATCATACCAATCTTCGTATTTTTTTAAGCAAAATCTTCAATTCTAAAATATTTTAGACTATTGCGCATGCATAGTCATTGTTTTAGAAAAATGCTATTTGATAAAATATTGTATTTGTATTTTACTTAGAATTATAAAATATATAACTAGTGTATAGAACTAATATTGATTTGCTGTTACATTTTTTAGGATATCAACTAATTGCAGCATAAATATTTAATTAGTAATGATCTTTAAGTTCTAAATTACTTAAAACCGGTAAAATTCCATATGTGATGTTTTGAAGTGAGATGTGAAGAAGTGAAAATGTTTCACATATAGAAATTTACCAGTTTTAAATAATTTAGAATTTTAAATCGATTTCCATCAAGCACCATCAATAAAAAATATTAATGATCTTTAAGTTGTACAAAGTTTGCTTTAGATCTTGATACAAATGACTGAAAGAATAAATTAATGTTTTTGTATTTAAAAAGTGCTCATTTTTGTAAGATATTGTTATGTAAATTTAATTATAATTACGTAAATTAAAAACGTGCTTAGCAGATAAAGTTTAAAACGTCAAGTATTTTTGCATTTTAATTTATTTCTCACTGCCTACAAATTTGAATACTCGTTATAGGTCAAAATAATATTCATGATTTTTAATTAATAAAACTTAAAGAAAAAACTCGGTAATCGATATTTAATTAACGGGTAGCTGTTGAAAACTGAGATAACTATGTAATGACAAGTCAGGGAAAGTGATAATTGCCTATCTATACCTTAAGGCTGTATTGCTATGTTACATTATTTATAATTCATACACTAACGAGACGTTTTTAATTCAGATAAATTAATGAGTTTTGTATTTTTCAGTATGATAAAAAAATTTAATGAAATATATTTTTCTCATTCTTATTCATAAAATTATGCCTATTGCTTGGTTCCATATACACCGAGCATGAAAATGAAAGCTTTCATGATTTGTATTGAAGCGAGAGTTTCATCAACATCAAGATCTGAAGTTTTTGTTAAAATATTTTTGACTTTTACGTTAATGTCGTTAAAGACAAACCATCATTCTTTAATTTTCGAAATTATTTTGTAATATACTGTTGCTATACCATAAATCTGACGTATATTATGATAGCCGACGCTGAATAGTAATACCTTGTCAGATGAAAATTTAATTTTATAGATATATAAATAAATATGCAACATTTAGCTGCCATACACTGTCAAATTCATTGATCGGCAGAATACACAGTTAAGTTATGTTTATTAGAATTTTGCATGAAGTTGTAAATGGCATTAAATGTCAAAATGTATTTTTTGCACATTTATGAGTTAGGTGTTATAATTATAATGTTAATAAGCTTGAAGCATTTGATTATCCGTGGCTAATTCAATTCTTGAGAAAATGATTTTATTTATAATTATGACACTATATTTAACAGCACGGTAATATTGATTACTGATCTGGGTTGGTGTGCTGTTATGTTATATGATGTTAAACAATTTTCATAATAAAAGGTTACCAACCTAAAAAAGTTTAAAATTTAGTGCCTAAGCTTATTAAAATTTAAGAAAATAACTTTTTTGGCAAAATTTTTTGACAAAAATCCGATAAAAAAGAGTTATTTGAAAAACCATAATTTATAATCCCGGATTTTATGCACATATTATGAAACTGATCGGTATTACGTGACTGCAAACCCTATCGCTTATCACTGACGTATTTTGTCGTTTGAAAATTGACACAATTATTTATTCATCTCGCCGGACGAGAATCTGCCTAGCTGAGTGTTCATATGAATTTTACCCACAATATATCAACGTCAAATTACTGTGAATAACATAATTGGTGCCAGTATATAGCTGCGTCAGAACATTGGCCTAATGATTTATGAAGCCAACTGACAGCTCACCGATGTGGAAGCGTGTGTTGATTTATTTTTATTCATTTATGAACATACTTTACAAAACTTAGTAACGACTTTACATCATAATTCAGCAAAGCACCTAAGCAATAAATTTGTTTTAATTGGTTTATTCATAATTTAGAACACGAAATATTCGTAAGTACATGTATTTAACAAATTGTAAATATATTAAAAGAATGTAGTCTATGGTTAAATGTTATTATCATCAATGTCATACGTAGATGAGGGTCACAGAGTACAAGGCATCCTCTGGTCTATTATTTGGAGTTATTTTGCTGAAACCTTAAAATATGTAGCACTAATTTCAAACGGCGTAACATTAAAAAAAATACAAATTTTTCATATAATTATCAGAATATTTGTGCCTCGTATCTCTTATCATTTTTGCACTAACCACTTTTTAAGTCTACCTATTGGCAAGGTGTCAAAAAAATCATTATTTTGCTTTATTAGTAGAATTCATTTTCTTAATTGTTAATTATTAGACAATTATTATAGGTTCTGAATTATTTAAAACTGGTAAACTTCCATATGTGAGATCACTGTTAGCGAACATATAACATACT